>MU693823.1:98730-126962 GCA_026770625.1 Nicotiana glauca
ATTGAGGACAATCTATAGCTATCTTCCTTAATTCTTCAAGATTTGGGCAAGATTTGGATGATTATGAAGCTAGGCCCCTTCTTTCTCTCTTTGCATGCTCTCATCTCTCTTTAAAATCAGTAGAAAATGATCCCAAATGAAGCCCCTCAACCTATTTATAAAATTGGGGTTGGGTTATAAAAATAGGAAGATTAACCATCCGAATTTGGGTCTGTGATCGCATAATAGACTGCAAAACAAGAATATGGACCACAAAATACATTTCAACATAGGTGCCCAAAACTGGGCAACACTGTCCCAATCGGCGATAGATCTGCAATCGCAGAGTAAAAAATGTGACATATTTGCGGTCGCAGATTCGACACAAGATTGCATTTTTCCTGTCTTTGGTGATTTGATCATAACTTTGTGTAGGAAGTACAAATCACGAATAGTTTGAAGAGTTGGAAACTAGACTTGAAGACTTTCATATGATAGTTTGCTCATCATATAAAACCTTATACATATTTAGATGTGATTGTTCAAAGTACAGATATGTGCGAACTCATTTGGAATTTTATCCTATTAAGAAATTTTCTAATGTGTCTTAGACTTAGGCCTCCAATTGATGTCCATCATGTTAATATCACATAAAAAATTATAATTAGCCTATATGGCACCATAAAATCCTAATTTACTTAGTGAAATTTTTCGGGGCCTTACAATTTATTTTTTTGTGCTAATGATATGCTTTTATCCACCTAATTATTATTTATCTTAGGTAACCCATTGAGCGTGTAATCTTGTTTCTTTGGTAACCACATTGCAGCCTTACCCATTTTTTTGAATTGACCATCAATTTGAACCTTGTATCCCTCAAGAGCACTTGAAATTGTTATGAATCTTGTAAAAATTAAAGTGTGGGGTGTTGGTTTGGCTTTTGAGGGGAACTATTGAAATAAGGAGAAAGGCGCACTGTTTTGAAAAAGCAAAAGCCACTTGAATTGAAAAAATAAAATGAAAGGAAAAAATGGTTCTATGATTATGAAAAATATTACTTGATAGTGATAACTCTTGAAATATTTGTGCTTAAAGAAGTACTCAGTTAACGTCTATTGATGTAAAGGTGGATTAATGGTTTGACATAAGTGTGGGGTTTGAACAATGAATTGTATTTATTAATGTTCATATGGGGTTTGAACAATGAATTGTATTTTTTAATGTTCATAGGGAGGTGTAGTCATTCTTATATCTAAAAATATATACTACCCGTCCTGCAAGCTACATTACAACCAATTAGAGTCTTACTTGATTCTTGACTGAATGAGCTCAATTAGTAGAGTAGCACACTACGGGCAAGTCTATGGTACGTCTTTTGAGGCATATGAATGTTGTTTCTGAGAGTGATTGAATTCTTTCTATCTTGAGTTCCTAACTATTATTAAACTTTATTGTGTATGGAACTACTCTCCATTATTCGGCGAGGGCACTTGATTCATGAAGGAAAGGTAATGTCATTGACCTCACTGTTAGGGTAAGTGAGCAGGTTGTGAAAAATACGTGGCACTTTTGAGTCAAATATTAAGGCGGGGATTTTACGTTATAGTGCTTAATCTATTTTAATTATTCTTGGTATAATGAGTTAGGAGAGTTGTTTAAAAAGGTCATGTCTTTATAAAGTGTAGTTTGACTTCTAGATGAAAAGCAATGGTTTAAGTGTGGGGTGTTGATGGTAGGCTATAATCTCGTGTTTTAGTTGCTTATTGCACTCTAATTCAATGCACTTTCCTTGTGTTGAGATTTAATTGGTAGTGTTTTTTACTTATTGTGTGTTTTATGCCTTATAAGAGTGATTCCGAGTGATGTAGATGTTGTACAGCTAATATGAATTATTTAGAGATTTGAATTCTGAGTAAAAGCCAAAACGATTAAGCCGGGATCATGTTGGGGGTCGAGGACCATATCTGGACATCAAAAATCAAGTAAAAAAGCGACTCTTAGAAGATTTTGCACTTCTGTAGCACGTGGTGTGCCGCAACAGTGTATTTGTGCTACCTGAGAATTTTGCAAGCTCTCTGGATATCCCCACTAATGCCCCGCATGGCACGTTGCCACATGTGGTGCACCTACAAATTTTTTCCTAGAGCTACTGTCCTATTTCGGCTAGGAAAGGGTGGTTTCATTTTGGCCCGACCCTACTTGGTAAAAATAATGGAAAAATATTATTTTATGGACTTTTGACATATTTTGGACCTAAGGAGGCTAAGGAGGAGTTAAAAGTAGACCAGCACGAGGATTTCATCATTCCTTCCTCAGTCAAGACACGAGTTTGTATTGAATTTATGTTTTCCTATACTTTAATTATATTTGTCAAGGATTACTCCATTCCTACGAAGTAGTTCACCTAATGGTTTGATGGATTTGGTGTATTGATAATTGTTTGAGGACTATAACTCTTGTTTATGTATTGAAGCGTTTTCGGATGATTTAATTATTGAACCTATATTCACTTGTTCATGTAATAGAGAGAGGCATAACTTGTGATATCTTTGCATTATATTATTCGTTGAATTAATATATTATTCTAGATTATCGAACAATGCTAGTTGCGTAATTAATTAAACCTATCTAGGAGGATAATCAAGAGAGATTTTCCTAATGACCAATCTAGTACGTATTCTTGCATATCTTCACATAGCTTAAATTGCTTCATCTCGCGAGGTTGAGACTTAATCGAGAGATGAGTTTCTACTTAAAGTTTGAACTAATAATTGAGTGAATTCGAGTGACCTACTTGAACATTAGAAGTGAATTATCTAGAGTTAGATCCTAAATAATTATCTTACACCTATCCTATCAAAGCACTATCCTCTCACAATGATAACTTTTTTTACTTATTGCTTGTTTCAATTGTCATTAGTCAATAGCTTTAGATTCTTAGTTAATTTTAGTATTAATCATATAAATCTCAACTATAGATCATCTTGGATAGTAATTAAAATAGAAACTACGAGAATACTATTTAAAACCAATCTATGTTGATACGACATTATACTATACAATTTTTGATTAGCGAGGATAATTAAGTTTGTGTTTTGAACTCGTCAATCACCACCACCTACTGAATCTCCAAAGTTGAGCCCCTCGATAAATCTATGGACTCACTCTTTGATTGTTAAAACTAAGGCTGGTGCATGTTTGGACAACTTTCTAAACCTGACATCATACTTCGACACAGTCATAGTACCTTAGAAAAACTGCTTAAAACTCTGCATGCCATGCATCCAAAAGGCTTTGGGGTGGGGGAAAAATCTCTCATGAACATCTATGAAAATTGAGCCCGGGTGAGTGAAAATACCTTGGTCGAGATACCAATCTCGTATGCTCGCCATAACTATTAAGCCGCTCCCTTATGTTGGAACGTAGTAAAAACTACTTAACTCGTCTCCACAATACACATAGTACGCAGCATACGGTGGCACTCCTGGAGAAAACCATGTGCATTCTCTGAAGCTAAGCCACTGAAAGTACGATGGTGGTACATCTTGTCCCTTTTGAGTCTGAGTTGCTCCACCACCGACACGATTGTTGATACCCAATATTTTCCTATACATTTTTATATGTAAAATACTTTTAAAATAGCATATGTATGCATATATAAGTATGTCCAAGTGTTTTAATACTATTCTAAATTTTTAAAGGATCTTTTAATCAATTTATTGCCCAATTTTAACACTACAAAAACCAATAATTTGTCTTCAAATTATCATTTTTTATGATTAGTTATTTTTATTCTCATATTTATCCAAAAATATAGTTAAGGTAATTTTTGCAAATTTTTACAAATTGATTTAGTATTTTTGAAGCTAAATTGCATATAATTGCAATTTTAGGTCATTGTAGGATTTAGTTGCATTTATAATTATAAAATTAATTTCATTATTTTTAATTTAATATTAATGTATTATTTATTAATTTAGTACCTTTAATTTATTTTCAGAATTAATTTGACTATTTTTATAAAATAAAAAGGAAAAAGTGGCTATTTAAATACTAGCCCTAGTTCATTTCAATTATAGCCTAAATCAACCCCCCAATTAACCCAAATTGAAATTTCAAAATACCCGACTATATTTCTAAATTACCCTACCATTCACCCATTAATTTACCCGCCTGGCTTCCATCTTTTGATCCAGACCGTTGATCATTTTGATCAACGACCACGATCCTTCCATTCCTTTTTAATTTTCCAAACCCCCAGCCCTAAAATCATTTCACTTAATCAGCTTCCTCTAAACACCCCCTTCTCTCAAACTCTCTCGAACATTCTTGGAACCCTAATCATCTCCTACCATCTTCCACCGTGAAACCCATCGAAAATCATGGCTTCTCATTCTATGAGAGTCCTATACTAACCTCCTATTAATCCTACATGCTTGATTCCTGAACATTCGTGGTCTAACCTCGAAGGTTTTCACCAGTCATTTGCCGGTCCAAGGTTTTCAGGTTATCTCCGGCATTGCTCCGATGTACCTTGGTATTTTGTGCCTAGTTCTGACCTCTCCGACTCGATCGGTGACCTTTTCAAAGCCTTTCTCATTCTAGGGTTCTTCTGAAGCCCTAACCCCTCGAGGTTTTCACTGATTTTTTAGATCTGTTATGTATCTATGCTCTATGTGAGTTTTCAAATGATTTCCCTAACTTTTTTCTTTCAAAATTACTTTTTAAAACCTTTCTTTCCCGATTAAGGGTTTCTGGAAAGTGTTTAAGTGTTTTATGATCTTTGTTCTTTGTTATTCGTGTGTTTGCCTCTGTTGTGTTCTCATATCGTCTTTTGGATGCTTTTTTTATTGCGTTTTCCTACACTATAGTCTCGTAGACTTCTCTACTCTATCTTTACCTTGTTCTTATATGTTTATCTTACTGTGTTTTCATATATGCTTTACTGCTATACTTTTCTGATGTTTTTGTATTCTTCTACTGTATTTTCCTTGCTAAGTTTTTAAGTTTCTTTGTTTGGCTTCTACTAAGCCCTGTTTATGTTTCTTCTAAGCATGTTTTTTCTACTATTCTTATCAGTATGTGCCATTATGTTATTTGAATCCTTCTAATGTGATTGCATATTACTTTGCTATCATATTCTTCATAAGTTCTGTTGTTGAAGAAGCATGTCCTTCTTCGAAACTTCTGAACATGATTTTGATTTAATTGCCTTCCTTGATTTATGGTTTTCTTGAATTGGGGTTTCATTTCTAAACCCCTAATTCTTTCATATTGACTTCGAGTCTTTGAATTGAGTTTGGACTTCTTTGTTTTCATATGAATCGGACCTTTTGCTAGAGTCTTCTATACCAGACTTTCTACTGATTTACACGACAATTTTCTTTCATGCTCACATGCTCCTTATATATGATGAACTTTCCTCTAATTGGTTTTCAAATTTGCAACTAGTGTAAACTTCCTTCTGAATATAGCTTGATTGATTTCTTTCCATCTTTTACTAATTCCCTATGCGACTCGACTTTGGTAAAACTCTTTTTCATTTGTATGACTTAGTTCATTCATACCAAATTTCAGACCTTGTAATTTACTGGCTGTTAATTGATTCCCTTATCTTATTTGCACGAACAGTGTATTGTCAAAACCATGTCCTTAAATAAACTTTATGTTTTTTCATGCAATTACCTACTTTGCACAAAGTGTTTGATTAATTTCTTTCATTAAATTGTTTTATATCCGTTGTAATCTTGAATCCCTGAATTAAAGGGAGTCCTACGTAGTTGATTTACAACAGTCCTCTATTATTTTCTTACATTATTTCCTCATGACTTTCACACTATAAATACATGACCCTTTTTTCACAAAGCACACACGGTTAACAATCTTTCACTTCTAAATTCTCACTCTCACATAATAAAACTCTCTTCTTGCTTGCATTCTGACTTTCACAAGACTACTGCTTTTCCTATTTGTTTCCTTGGAACTGGTATGTTCTAATTTAATTTTTAGCATCACCACAATGCATTTACTTATAGCTTTCTACATCTCTATCTCTTTACTACTTCTGCAGAGTTAAATACCCAAACTAGCATGTTGATAGCCTTTTGCTTATTTCTGCTATGAATCCCTATCCCTATTCTCTTTATGTGCTTTGAGTTACAGTTTAAAATATGGCAATATGCAAGTTATTTTCTATGGATTAAACTTGATCCCTCAGGGGATCCTAACCTCTAAACAATATGTCCAGTAGGCTTATAGGTGTGCCAGCATCTGTCATTGTTGGGTTATGTCCACTAGCCCGCTTTTATCTCTTAAAACTCCCCACTCCTTAAACCCCTGTGTGTATTAATGTGGATTGTTTCCCTTTCCCTTTCCCTTTTAGAATCTTTCACTTGCACTCTCTCTTAGTTCCTAAGTTCTACCTTGTCATGGGACCATGAGTTTCCTCTAAACTTGGACACTTGATGAATGGCCTTGCCACAGCACTATGTCCTATCTGGTAATGTATATAGGGCGTAAGCAATACCCGGAGTCCATGTGAGGCTCTTAGGGAATTCTGACACACCCCAAATGAGAGAAAGGCTTTTGAAATCTGATCTTTGGAGTTGGTTTACTTTATACTTCAGATAGGAAGTCTGAATCAGGCTCTCCTTTGTTGTGGTTTTCAATTTCTGATGTATATTCTACACTTTATTTTTTTTTTGGACTGTAACAACTTTATAATAAACTTTTGGGGATTATTAGTGAAAAGGGAGGGGTAACCATGCATATATATGGGTAGATAACTTGCCTATAGGAATCTCTAATTTTTGCATTTTTCATATAGTTACCATGCCTATAAGACTTCTGTATTTTTCATATAGTTACCATTCCTATAAGACTTTTGCATTTTTCTTATAGTTACCATGCCTATAAGACTTACGCATTTTATATATCTACCATGTCTATAAGAACTTCGGCATCTCATCTAGCTACCATGTCTATAAGAACTTCTGCATTCTCATTTGGCTACCATGTCTACAAGAACTTCTGCGTTCTCATGTAGATACCATAACCATAGGGATGTTGCACTTTTATGTAGATACTATGTCTATAGCTCCTGCACAGGCATGTAGAGAATATGTCTGTACGTCCTTTTTGATTCCTTCATAACCGCTTTTCACTAAGAAAACTTGTCTATAGGTCCTAATAACAAAAAAATGTAATCAGATACCATGTAACGCTTAAATATCATACTGTATAATTTATATACTCTTCTATGTCTATAACAATGTTTTAAGTTGGCAAACACATAGAAAGTATGCCTATAGGGTTCTAATTTAAATTTAATTGCCCCACTCATTGGTAGGTTTAAAAACTAGTAGTAATAACGTATTACCAGTAGCAGAACTTGTGCTCTTCTAAAATTCGCATTTTTTATTAGAAAATTTCTTTTCCCTAAACCAATCTACAATCAGTTTTATTCTCATTTCTAAAATCTGTAGATATCATGCCTATAGGTTTTCGTCTAACACCTAGGCGAATTGTAGGATAAAACATTAAACTGAATCAGATGTTATTAGCTACACCCAGCAGGTAAGCCTGATTCGGGCTTCCTATCTAAACAATGTAATAAATCATTCTACCTCATTTTTTAAGTTTAATTAGACCTTAAACAGTACGTGTACG
Organism: Nicotiana glauca; assembly: GCA_026770625.1. NCBI lineage: Eukaryota > Viridiplantae > Streptophyta > Magnoliopsida > Solanales > Solanaceae > Nicotiana > Nicotiana glauca. Next base: position 106,378 of record MU693823.1, read on the forward strand.
ACATGCTAAACTGTATGCTTTCTCTGGTTTAAAGGAGGTTTGTTTGAGCCTTGTTATTTGCTTATATGCTCTCCCCCAAACTTTCTATATGTGTTTTGTTTGTTGCCTTAGTATTTTAACCGTTCTGAAACCACAAATAAACCCAACATCTCAACCCTTTAGGATTAGTAATAATACCTCTGGGATTGATAGATTTGGTGTAGGTAACATCATGCAATAAGTAAACGAGACTATTCCGCAATTTAATACCTTAATTGGGTGGGAAAGGGTATATATAGATATGATGACAACGCGATAACACCACGTGTATAAGTGATTATCGGGTGTTGTGTGGGGTGATTCATATTATTAATAAACCTAGGACCCTCTTCCCTTTGTTCTTTATTTCTTTTGATCTTTTAAAATGCTTCTTCTAAATCAAATCTCTTCAATGCTTTTCGAATTTGTTTATTTCTAACCTTTATGAGAAAATCCCCTCTTATTTGAACCCCTACTTGTCTCTATGTTATTTGTACCTTATGTCACAACAATAGCTTGGCTGGGAACCACACTAGTGGATTCTAAGGGGTGCCTAACACCTTCCCATTGAATAATTTCAAGCCCTTACCCTATCTGTAGTTATCCAAACAAAATCCTTCTTAGTGTCCTAATGCACTTAAATCATTAGGTGGTGACTCTTCAATTTTCTTAAAACCCAATCCCCAAAAGGGAATGAGTTGTCCTCCCAAATATCATAAACCCTATTTTGCGAGAAAAAAGGGGCATCGATAGCATGGCGACTTTGCTGGGGATTTCTTTTAGGCTTTTACCATTTCAAGCTATTTTTGGGACTTCACATTTTTTATATGCCCTTATTTGTTTAATCTGTTTAAGTATTTAATTCCTTCTCCTACTACAAAAACTGACTCGTTTCTTTGTTTCTTTATTTCTTTTACTGCTTTCCTTTACTACTGTGTTAAGTTATGAAGAATTATTTTAATTATTGCTTTTGTAACATGCAAATACGTGACAACTTGTTTTATCTATTGTATAAGCATGTTTTCAACATCATATTTCACTCGTGCCAAACAAAATACCATAGCAACGCTTATAATGAGTGGTTGCGCCCTTCCAATATTATTACCCCCTAAATCCGACAAAGGCATATTTGCGGTAAAACTAGTCGATCAATGGTGCCATGGACAGTTCGGTGACTTTCCCTCTTGAGTTGTCCGCTCAAGGGTACCAGTCTAAAACCCCACAGAAACCCTTTCTCTTTAAATTATGCATGCATCATGGTCAAATTTAGCCGAGTCAGTTATGTTGTCCGCATAATGATTCTTTAAGACAGCCTTGTCAAAAGTCCACTAGGGTTCCTTGAATCCCAAATGGACATTATCACGCTTTGTGCATTTATTTGGAGAACTAAAGTGCTTTTATACTAATTGTTGATATTAAATAGTCGATTTTGGTGGGGGTAAGGGCCTAACCTTTTGTCTTGCAGAAATATGAGGCACGAAGTCCCTACATTCGGCATTGTCACCAACATCCACCCAAAATTTCTAAGCTGGTGGGAGGATATTCATTCCAGTGATCAGGCTCTTGTCAGGAAATATTAAGGAAATCTACCTTCTCTCCTGTAAATTCAACCCAACAACAAAATCATAGAAGCTGCCACTCTATTCTGGGATTGTGAACAGTCTGTGTTTCGTTTTGGAGACATTGAGATTACACCCCTACTTGAGGAAATAGGAGGACTGGCTGGTATACCATGGGAAACTCCGGGTTTGTTAATGCCAAAAAATCACAAAGGTAGAGGATTTCTCAAAATGACGGATCTAAAGAAGAATCCAGACTTGACATGTTTAAAGAAGTCGTACATTCTTTTTGACAACTTGTACGAAAGGTATGGTCGCAACAAATCTTATCGCATTTATCTTGACGAGTTCGTCCTTACATGATTGGGGCATATTCATCGAAGAGTCTTTGTTTTCATGTTCTATTTCTTTGGTATGATAGTGTTTCCAATTAAGAAAGCAAGAATCCACACCAGGCTAGCTATTGTCACCAAAACTATAACGAAATGAATTGACGGACAAGCATTTACGCTTGTGCCAATGATTATTGGAGAGATATACCGAGCCCTAGAAAGGTGCCAACAGGGAGCCAAACATTTTGAGGGTTGGAATCTGCTACTTCAACTTTGGCTCACGGAACATCTCCAAAGGGGTGAGTACTAACAGGAAATCTATCGAAGGGGCTGGGACGATCATATCGCCTTTCATCACCCAAAGCGAATGAATTACATGCCCAACATGTTCGCCTAATCGGAGAATTCTAGAGAACGGGTCAAACTTTTTAATAATTTGACTGAGGACCGAGTACAATGGATGTTCGAGTGGTTTCCTATTGAAGAATTCATTGTTCGGTCCAGGGATGCACCATTTTTTATACTGACCAGTTTGAGGGGAACTTACCCTTATATCCATCTCTGAGTTATGAGACAAGCGGGTAGGAAGCAGGTTATACCTAGGGTTGACAAGATGAGTCACTTCCGAGCTGACATCCAATATGACGATAGTCCATACAGGTGTCAGGCTCAACATATGTGGCATTGAAAAATTGTCTTGGGAAAGGGTTGAACCAGACATATATCATGCTGGTTGTACCCCATGCTATTCTGGCTGGATGGAGGACAATCACAATGGTCTGGGTCAACCCGGGATTGTTCGAGGTCATAGGATCATCGATGAAAAGGCTGAAGCATAGGTCAAGTACAACTAACTGTGCAAGAGGATTTGGGAATGTGAAAATGATCACCGTGAAATACAAGAAGCCAATCAAAAAATAATTGAAGAATGGAAGGATATGGTTATTAGTGCAAACAAATGATTGGTCTATCTGAAGCGAGGTACAATAGAGTTGGAAAAGAAGTTTTTGAAGAGGGTCGAAGATTGTTGGACTGCTGAAGGAAATAAAGGCGGACATCTAGCCAGAGCCTACTTGCTACTAAGACAGTGCGAGCTGGGAGAGCTGTTCGATGGAACCAACTATGCCGAGTCTGGGAAAGGTCCTTCTTGGACCAAATAGAAAAGAATTTCCATTTTTTTTGCTATATAAGATGTAATAAGGGCAATGGCCATTAGTGACTTTTCTTTCTTATTATTTAGTGTCATTTTGGGATTTGTCTACTTTTTTATCAATGAAATGAGACATTTAGCATTCTAAGTTCTCCAAATTTACTTGTTTCTAGGCCTACCTTTGGCACGATGAGGTCCCAAAATTAGGACGCGCTTTATATTTCAAGCACTACGTGTTTAAACATTGCAACATTTTTCTTATGATCCTTACTGACTTGTTACCTTTCTTTTTTCCTTTTTGTTTACTCCCCTCCCAAAAGGCTAGTTCATGAACTCTTGCAACATCATCATATTTTACGAGATCCAGGGGCCCTCCACCTACTCCTCATCCCATTCCTATCAAACACAAAAGAAAAGAAGAATGGAAGATTCGAACAAGTCAATTGAACGGGTAGAGGTCACTCATGGTGCTCTGGTCCCCACGGAAAATGCATCCCAACTAGAATAAAAGCTATTGAAATTTCAAGAAGAACTTGATCAAGTCCGAAATTTGGCAAGTCTGTCATTTTCCATCACCACTCCAGAAGTTACATTTCCAAATACTTAGAATCTTATACCTCCATAAAATATTCCAAAGCAACAAAACCATCCCACTCGTCACCACCATTGCAATACTTGCCACACTCCTAACAATACTCCACTGCTTATCCTGGAACCTTTGAAATCCACAAATGACCACTGCCATACTCAACACAATACCCCCATCTATGTGGAGACTGTGCCGCCATCTACCCAGCCTATCTCAAGCACATCTAAGTCCAATAATAAGGACTCGCTCATCAAAAATTTGGCAGAAGAAATTAAAAGATTGACCACCAGAAGTCAAGGCGTTGAAGGTAGTAATGGAATTGGGGGTCTAAACTATGAAGATCTATGAATACAACCCGATGTCGAACTGCCCGAGGGGTACAAACCTCCCAAGTTCGAAATGTTTGATGGCATAGGTGGTCCCAAGGTTCAGTTGAGAACATACTGCGACAAGCTGGTCGGAGTGGGAAGTGAAGAGAAAATCTGCATGAAGCTTTTCATGAGAAGCTTTTCATGAGAAGCTTAAAAGGATATACTTTGTCTTGGTACATTAGCTAAGATCCGAAGAAGAGGTCGAACTGGGTAAGCATGGCGTCTGATTTCATGGATAGATTCAGATTCAAAATGGAGAATGCACCAGATATGATCTATATCCAAAACATGAAGATGAAACCCACAGAAACCTTCTGCGAGTATGCCACTCGCTGGATATCAAAAGCTGCTAAGGTCAGACCGGCCTTAGAGGAAGAACAAATGAACAAGTTTTGTGTCTGGGCTCATGACGCACACTATTATGAGAGTCTAATGCTGATCAAGAATCATAAATTTTCTGATATCATCAAGCTAGGAGAAAGGGTCGAGGAAGGCATCAAGAGTGGTATGGTTAAGAACTTTGAAACCTTACATGCTACCAATAAGGCTTTACAATCTGATGGTACGTCCAAGAAATGGGACGTAGGTGCTGTAATGGTTGCACAGAGGACCAAATCCCCTATCAAATACCAAACCTATCCAGTGCCTCCATCTACGTATCAACCTACTCCAATTTACCAAGCATCTTCACCCTCTTACCATACTGCACCACCTACTTATCAATCAGCTCCACTTTCGTCATATCAGCCCACTTTACCTAAATACTCCAAATCGGCACATGTTTACCAACCTATAACACCCAAACATCCCACTATCAATCACCTCCCCCATGTCAAAACTTTCGTAGACCACGACCAAATTTTGATTGCAGACCTCCCAAACAGTATACCGCCATTGCTGAACCAATCGACCAATTGCACGAAAGGCTCAAAGCTGCTGGTTATGTCACCCCTGTCCTTGCTATAATGTTTGAAAACCTTTCTTAGTGGATCAATCCAAATAAATCTTGTGCATACTATTCCGGCATGAAAGGATATACCATTGATGAATGTCGCTCTCTAAATGATTAATTCCTGACTTTGATTGACAATAAGATCATTATAGAAAAGTAGCCTACTCTGAATGTTTGCAATAACCCTCTGCCTGACCACAAAAGCAGAGGTGTTCACATGATCGAGATAGAGGATGATTGGGACCCCAAGGGATAAATTGGTTTAATCACAGATGGCGACGATCCAAAGAAGCCAGTAGTCACCCATAATCCAATTGTAGTCCAAATTCAACCTTCTGGGGAAGCCGAGGTAAACATGTCCATCACATTTGAGTTTGAAGCACCACCCTCGGCAAAGACGCCAGCACCAATTGAGGTTGAGTTTATGACATCAGCAAACACACCTACACCCTTTGAAGTTGCTGTTTTACCACTTAAGGGGCCTACTCCATTTGGGGTAAAGATAACCACGCCAATTCCAATGGCAATGTTAGCCATAACTTTGTTCGATACAAAGGCTATACCATGGGACTACACATTCATGGCCAGAAGAAATGGGAAGGTCAAGTTCGGGAAAACTGTTGTGGCACAGGGTATAACAAGAACAGGCAGGGTTTATACCCTGGAGCATTAGGCTGAGTCAAGAAAGCAGGCCTTTAGTCGACCAACCATCAATGAAACTGGGCCCGACGATCTCTGGAAAAAGATACAAGCCAAAGAATACCTAGTCATTGATCAGCTAAACAAAACATCGGCACAGATTTCAATCCTTGCTTTGCTACAAAGTTTTGATGCTCACACGAATGCCTTGTTAAGAAAGTTGAGCGAGTCATATGTACCAAGTAACATTACCGGTGGAGAGATGGCAAACATGGTAGGACAGGCATTGGAAAGTCACAAGATCACTTTCTACGAAGATGAGCTTCCACCGGAGGGATTGAGTCACAACAAGGCATTGCATATCACTGTGCAATACGATGATTATTTTATTACTAGGATCCTGGTCGATGGGGGGTCCAGTCTCAACATTTGTCCATTGGTAACACTCAGGACATTGGGAAAAGGGCTGTATGAAATCAAGGATGGGGCCATCAAAGTCAAAGCTTTTGACAGTTCTCAAAGGTCTACTATTGGGGATATTAGCTTGCATTTACAAATAGGGCCTACTTGGTTTGATGTCGATTTTCAAGTAATAGACGTACCGGCATCTTAAAATCTGTTATTGGGATGACTATGGATTCATGTCCCGGGAGCTGTAGCGTCAACACTACATCAGGAAGTGAAGTTTGAGTGGAACTATAAAGAGGTGATCATTCATGGCGACGGTAGCAATCCCATATACAGTCGCCAGACCATTCCAGCAATTAGAGGAAGGGGAAGGATAGCCGGGGAAACTCACCACCACATCGAGCGAGTCAACGCCGTCGATAAAGATAATTGGTGGGATAACAAAATTGGAAGCATATTGAACTGGAGCAGGTATGAACATGGTAAGGGACTTGGCAAGAATCTCCAAGGAATTTCTAAGCCCATCAAGCTCAAGAAACACGGCTCCACCTTCGAATTAGGTATGAGTATACCTGGAAAGAATTCAACGAATGGTCGCCACCATGGCGCGGTTCTTATTATCCTTTGGAGGAGCCAATACCCCATTTGGACCAGACTTTCCAACTAGTCGATGTTATGTATAGGTCAGAAGAAGAAGAAGCACTGGAAGTAGTGAAGAATTTGTTCCTGGAAGACGATGATATGGATTATTGTATCATTTTCGAGGAGGAAGTGGAGGAAGGCCTTTCCATACAGGTTGTAAGTAGAGGAGCATGCCTCAATAACTGGACCATCAGAACACCAAGACTCGGCAATACTTGGGCTAGCAAGGCTAAACAAGCATCATGCACTCTTTTATTCAACAAGTTTATTTTCCTTTCGCATTTTTATTTTTATGCAGAAAAGAGCTCTAATGTTCAAAATATTTGTGGAATTTATCAAAAAATTTAAATTTTCTAATAAATCTTACTCTTATTATTTTCTCTAATTACTTTACTTATACAACATTACTATTATTTATCTTGATGAACCAATGACTGTGACATGCAATGAGACAATGCAACAAACGGACATAGATTCGGAGGAAGATGATATACGGGAAGAAATTATTACAGAAGTTGAGAATATTGAGAATAGACCTAAGTTCAACCTGAACGAGACTGAGATTGTTAACTTGGGAGATGCAGAAATATCAAAGAAACACGAATCAATGTTCATTTGTCCGTTAGAAAAGGAAGAATATACAAAGTTTCTAAGAGAATATGAGGACATATTCGCCTGGTCTTCTGGTCTGAGTACATCTATTATGGCTCACAAACAACCAACCGATCCAGCCTGTCTGCTGGTAAAGCAGAAGCTTAGAAAGTTTAAGCCAGATAATCAAGGAAGAAGTCATTAAGCATGTCAAAGCTAAGGTTTTCAGGGTAGTGGAGTGTCCATCATGGTTAGCCAACATTGTGCCAGTATCGATAAAGGGCGGGAAGGTTAGAGTCTGTGTCGACTACCGGGATCTCAACCGGGCCAATCCAAAAGACAACTTACCATTGCCAAACATACACAGATTGATTGACAATTGTACCAAGCATGAGTTGCAATCATTTGTAGATTGTTTCGCAGGGTATCATCAGATCTGGATGGATGAAGAAAATGATAAGAAAACGGCTTTCATTACGATGTGGGGAATGTACTGCTACAAAATGATGTTTTTTGGCCTTAAGAACGCAGGGCCACCTACATAAGGGCCGTGACTACCATTTTTCATGATATGATACACAAGGAGATCGAGGTATATGTAGATGATTTCATCATCAAGTCAAAGAAGTCCACTGATCACATGGAAGATTTGAGAAAAAATTTCAATGGACTGAGAAAGTACATTCTGAACTTGAATCCCACAAAATGTGTATTCGGGGTTCCAGCTGGAAAATTACTTGGGTTCATTGTGAGTCACCGGGGGATAGAACTGGATCCATCGAAGATCAAAGCCATTCAAGAATTGCCAGCGTCAAGGTACAAGAAGGACGTAATGAGTTTCTTGAGGTGACATAACTACATCAGCTGTTTCATAGCACAATCTACAGTTATCTATGAGCCGATCTTCAATATGCTAAAGAAGGATGACGTCACCGAATGTACTAATGATTGCTATAAAGCTGTCGATAGAATCAAGAAATACTTGTCAACGCCACCAGTCTTGGTCCCGCATGAACCTGAGAGACATCTACTACTCTATATTTCAATGCTAGATGGTGCCTTCAGTTGCGTCCAAGCGCAGCATGACGAGACAGGAAATAAAGAACATGCCTTTTACTACCTCAGCAAAAACTTCACTCCATACGAGGCCCGGTATTCTCTGTTAGAATGCCCCTATTATGCTTTAACTTGGGTAGCCTAGAAGCTAAGGCACTACTTCTGTGCCTATACTACATATCTCATATCAAGGATGGATCCTTTGAAGTACATCTTTCAGAAGCCCATGCCAACTGGCTAGCTCGCCACGTGGCAAATCCAATTGAGTGAATCCAACATTGTCTACATGACCCAGAAAGCAGTCAAAGGACAAGCACTAGCAGATCACCTTGCTGAAAACCCCGTCGATGGAGAATACGAAACCCTGAAAATGTATTTTCCTAACGAAGAGGTATCATTCATTGGAGAAGATATTGTAGAATCCTATGATGGTTGGAGAATATTTTTCGATTGAGTAACAAATTTAAATGAGTCGGCATAGGAGCGGTCCTAGTATTAGAAACTGGTCAGCATTATCTGGTGTATGCCAAACTCAGGTTCCCGTGCACCAACAATATGGCCGAGTATGAAGACTACATCTTAGGGCTCAAGATGGCCATTGATATGAGCATCCAAGAGTTGCTAGTAACTGGGGATCCAGATCTGCTTATACATTAGGTCCGAGAAGAATGGGTAACCAAGAACTCCAAGATACTCCTTTATCTACATCATGTACAGGAGTTGAGAAAGAAGTTCATAAAGACAGAGTTACAGCATGTTCCTAGAGTCTAGAATGAGTTTGTTGATGCATTGGCTACCCTATCGTCCATGATACAACATCTAGGTATGAACACCATTGATCCTATTTCGGTGAAAATCCGTAATCAGCAGGCTTATTGTGCTCATATCGAGGAAGAAGCAGATGGAAAACATTGGTTTCATGACATCAAGGAATATTTGGCAAAAGGATAATATATAGAGCTTGCAAACACTACTCAGAAGCACACACTTCGAAGATTGTCCAATAATTTCTTTCACAGTGGAGGAATTCTGTATAAGAGGACTCCGAATTTGGGATTCCTAAGGTATGTCGATGCTAAGGAAGTATCTAAACTACTAGAAGAAATCCATGTTGGTACCTGTGGTCTGCATATGAACGGCTTTGTCATAGCCAAAAAGATACTAAAAGCTGGTTACTTCAGGATAACTATGGAGATGGACTTCATCTAGTACATCCGTAAATCCCACCTCTGTCAAGTACACACAGACATGATAAAGGTACCTCTAAATGAGCTTAATGCAGCAAGCTCACCTTGGCCGTTTGCCGCTTAGGGAATGGATGTTATTGGAGCAATCGAACCTGCCGCTTCTAACAGGCACAGATTCATCCTAGTGGCAATTAACTACTTTACCAAATAGGTTGAAGAAATATCCTACAAACAAGTGACTAAGAAGGTCGTGGAAGACTTTGTCCGCGAACGTATCATTTGTCGGTTCGGGATTCTAGAATCAATCATTATTGAGAATGGCTCCAACCTTAACAATGACTTAATAAAAGCTATGTGTGCAACCTTTAAGATTAAACACAAAAATTCCACAGCCTACAGGCCTCAAATGAATAGAGCTGTAGAAGCCGCCAACAAGAACATTAAGAAGATACTAAGGACGATGATCAAGAAGCATAAGCAATGGCACGAAAAGCTACCATTTTCTCTATTGGGGTATCGCACCACAGTTCGCACATCAACTGGTGCAACTCCCTATATGTTGGTTTATGGCACGGAAGCCGTCATTCCTGCTGAAGTAGAAATTCGCTCCTTAAGGATCATACAAGAAGCTGAGCTAGATGAAGCAGAATGGGTGAGAAACCGCTACGAGCAGATGTCTCTTTTAGATGAGAAGAGAATGAATGCAGTTTGTAACGGTCAGCTTTATCATAACAGAATGTCTAGAGCTTTCAACAAGAGAGTCAAGCCAAAACCATTCACACCGGGGCAGCTGGTGTTAAAGAAAATTTTTCGGCATCAAGATGAAGCCAAAGTGAAATTTTCTTCCTATTGGTAGGGTCCATACACGGTCTATCGATTTCTGATAGGAGGAGCCCTTATACTTGCAGAAATGGACTGAGAATTTTGGCCAAAACCAATCAATTCGGATGTAGTCAAACGTTACTATGTGTAACTTCATACTTTTCCTCTATGATGTAATTTGAACTACGTATGACCTGATTCCCATTTAAGAGGGATACGTAGGCATCCTTATGGGTTTCGTCACAATTTAATAAAATTTTCATTTCCGCTGCAATTGGAAATTAAGGTAGAATTTTGAGGAGGACCCTCAAAATTCCGAAGTATCTTCTGCCGATCATCGCAAGAAACAGCAACCCGGTAAACTGGGGCAGAATTTTGAGGAGGTTCCTCAAAATTCTGAAATGAGAGAGGTTGTAATGTCCTGAACCACGTCACAGTCGTCGGTCCATCAAAAAACTATTTCTTATATACTTACGCCATATCTTTAACAAACTCATGCATGTTTATTATCAAAATCGCTTTGTTCAATAATGCTACCCCTATGATACATACCGTGTCATCAGATCAAAGTTGAACAAGGCAACCAAAGTCATGGGGGACATGAACTAACCTTTCACCTTTACAAACTCACGATTTTTTCTTTGGATGCAGGCACCCAAGTCACAAAATCATTGACTATACTATACACTCATACTGTTTAGGAATACAACTCTTAAAATTGTCACACCTATTCACAGTCTTTGTCAGCATTCAATATTCCCAGCAACCACAATATCACAATCAGCTACCAACTAAGAAATTTTATTACTATTCTCCTTTTATTTCTTGCATAAGGCTACCATTCTACCTTCCGAGACAAAGCTCTATCTCCATCTGTATTTTCTGCATTGCATAAGGCTACCATTCGGCCTTCCGAGGTTAAGCTCTACCTCCATCCACATTTCCTGCATTGCATAAGGCTATAATTCTGCTTTCCGAGACAAAGCTCTATCTCCATCTACATTTCATGCATTGCATAAGGTTACCATTCTGCCTTCCGAGGTTAAGCTCTACCTCAATCTCTATTTCCTACCTCGCATAAGGCTGCGATTCTGCCTTCTGAGACTAAAGTCTGTCTCCATTTGCATTTCCTGCATTGCATAAGGCTACCATTCTGCTTTCTGAGACTAAGCTCTTTCTCCATCTACTTTTCTTGCATTGCATAAGGCTACCATTCCGCCTTCCGAGGTTAATCTCTGCCTCCATCTACATTTCCTACATTGCGCAATGCTACCATTTTGCCTTCTAAGACTAAGCTCTGTCTCCATCTGCATTAGTTGAAAAATCACTACTTCATTTAAATCTTGCATCGGTTGAAAGATCGCCATTTTTTTAAAATTTTGCATGGCAGAAATTGCCACTTTACATAACTCTAGCATTGGCTAAAAGATCGCCACCTTTATTTATGCCTTGCATTGGCTAAAATATCGCCACTTTATTTACGCTTTCATGGGCTGAAAAATTGCCATTTTTATTTATGTCTTGCATCGGCTGAAATATTGCCACTTTATTTACGCTTTCATGGGCTGAAAGATCGCTACCTATCGCTTCATGGGCTGAAAGATCGCCAGTTATTACATTTCATGGGCTAAAAAATAGCCAAATTATGTGAAGGCATCATCGTTCGGAGGCATCATTCTCATAGCCCGAGAACGTCATATCATGGCCTAAGGATACCTTTTCTCTTTTGCATATCATTATTCAAAGGCATCATAGCTCGGAGGCATCATTCTCATATCCTGAGAGCATCACTTCATGGCCTGCGAATCCTTTATCATACGCTTCCTAGACCAGGATGTCATGGTCTAAGGACGTCATCCTAACCGTCCAAAGCCAGCATTCATGGTCTGATGGGAAATTGCATAATGTTTAAATTTTTTTTCCACAATATACACTTCTATTGTTCATTTGCAGGTAAACCAGCTAGCAACGGCCGTCTCAGCAAGAGCGATCCTGCTCCAGTTCCCGCACCCCTATTTAATTTTAACCATCCCTCCCAACCTAAATATCGCGTCTGTTCTTGAAAGATCTCCATCAGCATATTCTGCCGAGGGATCCTGAACTACATGTGCATGATTCCTATAATACCAGGGATATGTAGGCAGCTTAAGAACCAGAGCATGGTCAACCTCTTCAAACCATTTCACTTGGGCAAAATTGGCCATCATGTCTTTACCCGTGAACTTTTTCATCCTTTCTGGGTAAAGAGGGGCAGCTGGTGATACCCAAGTTTTCCTTGTATATTTTTACATGCAAAATACTTTCAAAATAGCTTTTGAATTCATATATAAGTATTTCCAAGTGTTTTAATATTTTTCTTATTTTTTAGAAGATCTTTTAATCAATTTATTGCCCAATTTTAGTAGTACAAAAACCAATAATTGGTCCTCAAATTATCATTTTTTATGATTAGTTATCTTTATTCTCTTATTTATCCAAAAATATATCTAAGATAATTTTTGCATATTTTTACAAATTTATTTAGTATTTTTAAAGCTAAATTGCATAAAATTACAATTTTATCCCATTGTAGGATATTTAATTGCTTTTATAATTATAAAATTGATTCCACTATTTTTAATTTAATATTTATTTATTATTTAATTAATTTAGTACCTTTAATTTGCTTTTAGAATTAATTTTACTATTTTTTATTAAATAAAAAGGGAAAAGTGGCTATTTAAATACTAGCCCTATTTCATTTCTATTATAGCCCAAATCAACCCCCCAATTAACCCAATTGCAATGTCAAAATACCCGGACCTATTTATGAATTACCTAACCTCTGACCCGTTATTTTACCCACCTGGCTTCCATCTTTTGATCAACGGCCACGATCCCTCCGGTCCTTTTTAATTTTCTAAATCCCCCACCCCTAAAATCATTTCACTTAATCATCCGCCTCTAAACACCCCCTTCTCTCAAACTCTCTCGAACATTCCTGGAACCCTAATTGTCTCCTACCATCTTCCACCATGAAACCCACCGGAAATCATGGATTTTCAGGCCATTTGAGTCCTATACTCACCTCCTATTACTCATACGTGCTTGATAACTGAAGATTCGAGGTCAGACCTCGAAGGTTTTCACCATATAATTGCTATTTCAAGGTTTTCTGGTCATCTCCGGCCTTGCTCCGATGTACCGTGGAGTTTTGAGCCTGGTCCTAACCTCTCCGACTCGATCGATGACCTTTTCAAAGCCTTTCTTATTCTAGGGTTCTTCTGAAACCCTAACCCCTCGAGGTATTCTCTGATTTTTAGATATGTTGTGTATCTATGCACTACTTGAGTTTTCAAATGATTTCCATAACTTTTGCTTTCAAAATTACTTTTTAAAACCTTTCTTTCCCGATTTAGGGTTTTCTGGAAAGTGTTTAAGTGTTTTATGATTTTTCTTCTTTGCTATTCGTATGTTTGACTCTACTGTGTTCTCGTATTTTGTGTGCTTCTCTTACTGCGTTTTCCTATACTATGGTCTCATAGACATCTCTAATGTATCTTTACCATTTTCTTATATTTTTATCTTATTATGTTTTCCTATATGCTTTTCTACTATACTTTTCCGATGTTCGTGTATTCTTCTATTGTATTTTCATTGCTAAGTTTTTAAGTTTCTTTGTTTGACTTCTACTGAGCCCTATTTGTGTTTCTTGTAAGCAAGCTTTTTCTCTGTTCTTATCAGTATTTGCCATTATGTTCTTTGAATACTTCTACTGTGATTACATGTTACTTTGCTATCATATTCTTCATAAGTTCTGTTGTTCAAGAAGCCTGTCCTTTTTTGAAACCTTTAAACATGATTTTGATTCAAGTGCCTGCCTTGCTTTATGGTTTGCTTGAATTAAGGTTTCATTCCAAACCCGTAATTCTTTTAGATTGACTTCGAGTCTTTGAATTGAGTTTGGACTTCTTTGTTTCATATGACTCTGACCTTTAGCTAAACTCTTCTATACTAGACTTTCTACTGATTTACATGATAGTCTTCTTTCATGCTTACATGCTCCTTATGTATGATGAATTTTCCTCTAATTGGTTTTTAAATTTGCAACTAGTGTAAACTTCCTTATGAATATAGCTTTATTGATTTCTTTCCATCTTTTACTGATTCCCTATGTGACTCGACTTAGGTATACCCTTCTTCATTTTTATTACTTGGTTCATTCATACTAAATTTCAAACCTTGTGATTTACTGGCTGTTAATTGATTCCCTTGCCTTATTTGCACGAACCGTGTATTGTCAAAACCATTTCCTTAAATAACCTTTCTGTATTTGCCTCGAATTGCCTACTTTGCACAAAGTGTTTAATTAATATCTTTCCTTAAATTGTTTTATACCCGTTTGCATCTTGAATCATTTAATTAAAGGGAGTCCTATATGATTAATTTACAACAGTCTTATATTATTTTCTTACATTATTTCATCATGAATTTCACACTATAAATGCACGACCCTTTTTTCATAAAGCCCACACGATGAACAATCCCTCACTTCTGAATTCTCACTCTCAGATAATAGAACTCTCTATTCTTGTCTGCATTCTGACTTTCACAAGACTACTGCTTTCCCTATTTGTTTCCTTGAAAAGGGTATGTTCTAATTTAATTTCCAGCATCACTATAATGTGTTTACTTACAGCTTTCTACATCTCTGCCTCTTTACTACTTCTGCATAGTTAAATACATAAACTAGCATGTTGATTTCCTTTTGCTTATTTCTGCCATGAATCCTTATCCCTATTCCCTTTATGTGCTTTTAGTTAAAGTTTAAAATATGGCAATATGAAAGTTATTGTCTATAGATTAAACTTTATCACTTAGGGGATCCTAATCTCTAAACAATATGTCCAGTAGGCTTATGGGTGTGCCAACATCTCTCATTGTCGGTTTATGTCCACTAGCCTACTTTTATCTCTTGCAACTACCCACTCCTTATACCCATGTGTGTATTAATGTGAACTGTTTCCCTTTTCCTTTCCCCTTTTATAATCTTGCACTTGCACTCTCTCTTAATTTCTAAGTTCTGCCCCCCCTGTGAGCCTTGTCTTGGGACCTTGAGTTCCCTCTGAACTTGGACACTTAAGGGCTGGCCATTCCACTTCACTATGTCCCATCTGGTAATGTATTTGGGGTGCAACCATGGCCCGGAGTCCATGCAATGCTCTTAGGGAACTCTAACACAATCCAAATGAGATAAATGATAATCTGATCTTTGGAGATGATTTACTTCGTACTTCAGACAGGAAGTCTAAATCAAGATCTCATTGGTTGTAATGTGCAATTTCTGATGTATTTTCTTCACTTGATTTGTTTTGGACTTTAATAACATTGTAATAAACTTTTGGGGATGATAAGTGAAAAGGGAAGAGTAACCAAGCACGTATATGGGTAGATAACGTGTCTATAGGAATCTCTAATTTCTACATTTTTAATATAGTTACCATGCCTATAAGTCTTCTGGATTTTTCACATAGTTACCATGCCTATAAGACTTCTGCATTTTTCATATAGTTACCATACCTATAAGACTTATGCATTTTGTATAGCTACCATGTCTATAAGAACTTCTGCATCTCATCTTTCTACCATGTCTATAAGAACTTCTCCATTCTCATTTAGCTACCATGTCTATAAGAACTTCTGCATTCTCATGTAGATACCANACATTCCACTTCACTATGTCCCATCTGGGAATGTATTTGTGGTGCAACCACTGTCCGGAATCCATGTGAGGCTCTTAGGGAACTCTGACATAAACAAATAAGATAAAGGCTTTTGAAATCTGATCTTTAGAGTTGATTTACTTCGTACTTGAGACAGGAAGTCTGAATCAAGCTCTCCTTGGTTGTAATGTTCAATTTCTGATGTATTTTCTTTACTTTATTTTTTTTTTGGACTTTAATAACTTTGTAATAAACTTTTGGGGATGATTAGGGAAAAGGGAAGAGTAACAATGCATGCATATGGGTAAATAACTTGTCTATAGGAATCTCTAATTTTTGCATTTTTCATATAGTTACCATGCCTATAAGTCTTCTGCATTTTTCATATAGTTACCATGCCCATAAGACTTATGCATTTTTCATATAGTTACCATGCCTATAAGACTTCTACATTTTTTATATAGTTACCATGCCTATAAGACTTATGCATTTTGTATAGCTACCATGTCTATAAAAACTTCTGCATCTCATCTTGCTACTATGTCTATAAGAACTTCTACATTTTCATTTAGCTACCATGTCTATAAGAACTTCTGCATTCTCATGTAGATATCATGACCATAGGGATCCTCCACTTTCATGTAGATACTATGTTTATAGCTCCTGCAGACGCATGTAGAGAATATGCCCGTAGGTCCTTTCTGATTCATGCATACTTGCTTTTCACTAGGAAAACTTGTCTATTTCTCCTAATAACAAAATAATGTAATCAGATACCATGTAAAGCTTAGATATCATGTTGTAGAAATTTTGTACTCTTCTATTTCTATAACAATGTTTTAAGTTGGCAAACACATGGAACTTCTGCATCTCATCTTGCTAATATGTCTGTAAGAACTTCTACATTCTTATTTAGCTACCATGTCTATAAGAACTTCTGCATTCTCATGTATATATCATGACCATAGGGATTCTGCACTTTCATGTAGATACTATGTCTATAGCTCCTGCAGACACATGTAGAGAATATGCCCGTATGTCCTTTCTGATTCATGCATGCTTGCTTTTCACTAGGCAAACTTGTCTATAGCTCCTAAAAACAAAATAATGTAATCAGATACCATGTAAAGCTTAGATATCATGTAGTAGAAATTATGTACTTTTCTATGTATTAACAATGTTTTAAGTTGGCAAACACATAGAAACCAAGCGTATAGGGTTGTAATTAAAATCGGGATCGCCACACTCGTTGTTAGGTTTAAAAACTATTAGTAATTACTTAATACCAGTAGCAGAACTTGTGCTCTTCTAAAACTCATTTTTTTGCTGGCAACTTTCTTTTCCCTAAACCAATCTGCAATCAGTTTTATTCTAATTTCTTAAATCTGTAGATATCATGCCTATAGGTTTTTGTCTAACACCTAGGCAAACTGTAGGATAAAACTATAAATTGAATTAGATGTTATCAGCTACAACCAGCAGGAAGGCCTGATTCAGGCTTCCTATCTAAACTATGTAATAAATCAGTCTGCCTCATTTTTTTAAAGTTTAATTTGACCTTTAACACTACGTGTAAGATATGCTAAACTATGTTCTTTCTCAGGTTAAAAAGAGGTTTGTTTGAGCCTTGTTATATGCTTATATGCTCTCCCCCAAAACTTGCAATATGTGTTTTGTTTGTCGCCTTAGTATTTTAACCCTTTTGAAACCACAAACAAGCCCAACATCTCTTCCCTTTAGGATTAATAATCCCAAATACCTCCGAGATTGATAGATTTGGGGCGGGTAATAGCATGCAATAAGTAAATGAGACTATTTCACGCTTTAATACCTTAACAGGGTGGGAAAGGGTAGATATGGATATGATGACCACGCGATAACACCATACGTATAAGTGATTACCAGGTGCTGTGTGGGGTGATCCTTATTATTAATAAACCTAGGACCCCCTTCACTTTGTTCTTTGTTTCTTTTGATCTTTTAAAATGCTTCTTCTAAATCAACTCTCTTTCCGACTTTGTTTATTTCTAACCTTTTTGTGAAAATCCCCTCTTATTTGAAGCCTTAGTTGTGGATATGTTATTTGTACCTTAAGTCACAACAATAGCTTGGCTGGGAAACACAGTAGTGGATTCTGAGGGGTGCCTAACACCTTCCACTTGGAGTAATTTCAATCCCTTACCCTATCTCTGGTTATCCAAACACAACCTTTCTTTGTGTCCTAATGCACTTAAATTATTAGGTGGTGACTCTTCAATTCTCTTAAAACCTAATTCCCAAAAGGGAACAAGTTGTCCTCCCATATGTCATAAACTCGATTGAACATCTCTGAAGATTGATCCCAGGTGAGTGAAACTGCCTAGGCGAGGTTACCTATCTCGTACGCTCACCACCAGTGATGAGCCTCACCCTTAAGTTGGAACATAGTAAAAGCAACCCAACCTGTCTCCACAATACATATATTATGGAGCATACGGTGGAACACCTCAAGAAAACCATATGCATTCTCTGAAGCTAAGCCACTAAAAGTACGAGGGTGGTACTTCTTCTCCCTTTTTAGTCTGAGTTTCTCCACCACCGACGCTGCTGTCCAAACCTCTCGCTGAACTGGGAGAACCGGCTCCATTGGTATATAATCTAGAACCTATTCAACCTAGACTCACAGCTCTCGGGCATAGGTGGTAGGTGTGTGTACTCCTTCCCCGGCTTGAGATATGGTAGGTGAAAGCGGAATCAATCCCGCCTGAGCTAGAGTACCAAACATGCTAAAAAACTGGGTGAGGTCTCCTGAAGTGCAGGGGCAGTAACATGCGTCTCATGTGCCTGCCCCCCAATTGGAGCTACTGGTGGCTCCTCTATCGCAGCTTGAATAGGTGCTCTGGCTGAACAATGTTCTCGTCCTCTGCCTCTGCCCTGGCCTTTCGCTGTTCTAGCAAGGTGCATGGGTGCCTAATCATCAGATCCAGCGGTATGTGTCCTCACCATCTATGAGATAATAGAAAGAAGATTTATAATTGTGAAATCAACGAGTTTGCACAACAAGGAATAAAAGAAGTGATGTTTTCCTAACAGTTCCATAGCCTGTCAAAGATACATATAGACATCTCCGTACCGATACACAGTCTCTACTAAAATAGCTTGCTACTAGTGACACCTATGAACCTAGAGCTCTAGTACCAACATGTCATGACTCCAACTTTCCTCCTTAATATATCGTGATGGCACCTAGTCTCTAAGACTAGGTAAGCCTAACATACATTCAAAAAATTAATTGAGAAATGATAAAAACTTCAAAAAACTAAACAACTATCATATAAAGAACTCTGCAACTCAACAAGACACAATTTTCTAAAATTCGGTGATATCAAGTCACAAGCTCCACAAGAAAGTATTGAACATCCATTTACAATACTGTCCATAAAAGGAACAAATGAAGTAGAACTAGATAGAGGGTGACTTCGAGGGCTACAGATGCCAGCAGGTATACATTGAAGTCTCCTACTTCTAACTCGAACTCACGGGTGAAAAGGCTGGTAAGAGGTACCTGGATCTGCACAAAAGATGTGTAGAAGCGTAGCATGAGTATACCACAATGGTACCTGTTGATAACTAAATTTTCCCTCATATATTTTTAAAATGCATATTTACTTTCAAAATAATGCATGAGCGTCAACCAGTATCTTTCATAATTTTCCTATAGTTTTAAAAGAATTTTCAAATTTGTTCTAGCATTTTAGCATATAAATAATTACTAATTGCATTACAAATAATTTTATGATAATTTTATTTGCTTAACTTTATCATTTTACATTTATACTAAGCTATGATTATTTCATGAATAGCAATATGTACATGTTAGGGTTATAATTGCAATAACTTTACAATAATAGCTCATGCATGCATAAATACTTTATTTCAAAAAAAAATAATCTTTTATATTTTTATAATAGAAAGTAATCATTTTAAATTATTTTCATGCATAAATGATATTTTAACATTTATAAATTATTTTATTAGTAAATTGGGTATTTAACAAATAGCCCCTTCAATTATATCTAAATTCGGAACCCCCTGGCCCAATTAAAATTTGCCTAAGCCCAATCAACCCCAGCCCAAATCAAATAATCTCTACTCGACTCAAACATTCTCTAATCATGGTCATTGATCTCTAAGATCAACAGTCCACATTACCCCTTTCCTTTTATTACCAAACGACCCCCAAACCCTACCTATTATCCACAGACCGCCGCCCCCAAATGCTCTCGTCCTATCTACTCTTCTAGACACCCCAAACCCTAGAAGCATCGTCACCCTAAAAATCTCCCATACCCCTTCGATTCCTGACCAGATATGCGGTTATTTGGTGTTTTTCTACCCTATCCAACTTACTACCTCTACTGGTTGTTCGATTCTTGCTATTTTCTGAGTGAATCTCGAAGAGATCTGACTCAGAGTCAACCTACGCTCTTTGTTTTTCTTATGAACCCACCTTGTGTTCATCAACATATTTGTGAGTACCGTTAATTTTGTGGTTGTGATTAGATTTTTCCTTTAGCCCGCCCCCCCC
>MU693823.1:129949-151730 GCA_026770625.1 Nicotiana glauca
CCACTTTTCTCAAAAATCTCATCCTTTCAACTTGAATCTATTCAGATCCTTGTAAATCTGGAGCGATTTTGAGTTTATCCAGTAGTTTTCTACAAAAAATCTATTGTTTCTTTATCGTTAATCAATTTTAATATTCCTCTAGATTAGGGTTTCGCTTCTTTAGTGTTAGTTGTTCGGATCTTTTTAGATTTGAAATGATTTCGAGTTTGTATAGCCTTTTTTCTTTAAAAATTTTCTATTTTCCTTACTGTTAATCGTTCCTAATATTTTCTAAGAATTAGGGCTTCACTTCGTCTGTTTCTGCAAAACTTTTCTAAATATTCCTATGTGTTTGATTACCTGTTTCTACTGATTCTTTCATGACTATGTTTCAGTCTTTAGTTTGTTTGATTGTTGGCTTTAATATTTGCCCGCAATTCTTGAGTAATTGATTGATTATCTAAACTGTCTAGGATTTGAAATTGCTTTATTTTACGGAGGTAATTACTTCCTATAATTTTTTCTACTTTTATTATTTTGGAACTCCTAATTGGCAGTACTTGAGTTAATTATTTCTATTAAGCTTAATTAGGGGGGCTGATTGTCTTACCAACGCCAGATTGGTCTCTAATTTACTTGTGTTACCTTATTGTATGACTAATTTCATTGTTACTTGTTGGATTTTTGGTGCTCTGACTCTAATTATCTTTCAGACTTATCACTTACCTTATTTAAACCTCAATTCCGAGTTATTTTTAGACAATTCCATGATTTTTGCCAATTGATTGGCCATGTCAAGCTAATTGATGATTGATTGTTTTCTTTACCTTATTTGCAAACTTTTAAACTACTTTATGTTATTTACTTTACTCCATTCAATTCTATATAAACCTCACTTTGTTTTTAAACACACACGAAAGCTCGTGTGCTTATTCATAATATCCTCCATCATATATTCCTATTTTCTCTGTTTACTGCACTGTCTAGCCGGCTGAAAGCCCAGGATAGACCCTGGAATCCCTTTTTTCTTCACTCTTCTATTTCTATCTCATAACTGATATGCCTCCACTTCTGTTATCATTCAAACTTCTATGTGATTAAATATGTATGCTTCCTGCCATCAACATGTCTATTTCTGTCCAATTAGACCTGTGTGTTTCATGTTGTTACTCTTAATCAACATGCCTACTTCCATCTAATTTTATCCATGTGCTTCCTATTTTCTGATCCTAATCCACGTAACCTATGTGTTTCCTGTTTTCAGCATGTCTAAATGTTTGTTTATATGTAAATTAGACCTATGTCGACTTGTTTCTCAACTAACATGTTCTTCGGTCTTGTTTAAGTGTTTACCTTTAACATACTTTAAATTTCCATGGTCCCAACTCCAGCTGCCCCTTTTTGTATGACTGTCTGATTAGTAATCTAAATCCATCATTCTATCTCTTTGTTTAATACATGTCCACATGCCCACCTAGTAACAACTAGCAAACTTTGTCGAATCTAGACAATACGAAATTTTGCTTGAAGAGGTTGTGCTCCAGTTTCTGTCCACTGTTTGATTATTGGAGTTTTTTGTTCTACTTCTAAGTATTAAATGACTCAGTTTGTTCCTATTTACCCCCTCCTAAAGATCCCAAACTGTTTTCTTCAAAGTATCTCCTATTTTAACTCTTACTCTTAGAATATCCAGGGTCCTTCCCCTCCTCTGAAATCTAACACACTGGGCTGGCTTTTCCGAAACTGGCTCACAAAATTGTTTCATGCAAAGGTGTCCTGGTATGAGCATTGCCCGTAGTCCCTGATGCCCTTCGGAACTTTGACAATGTGCTATTTATTTCTGCATAAATCATGCTCAACATAATATTTCACCCATGCATAATCAATCCTGTAGCAATGCCTGATGAATGTTTGCGATCTTCCTATATATATCAACCATTAAATCCCGAAAGGCATATTTGCGGTAAAACTAGTCGATCAACGGTGCAGTCGACGGTTTCGTGCCTTTCCCCCTCAAGTTGTCCGCTTTAGGGTACAGTACATACCTTTTTAGAAACCTGATTCTGATTAATTGCACATACATCATGTTCAAACCTAGCCGGTTTAATATGTTGTTAACATAATTACCCTTAAAGACAAGCCTCGTCCACCATCGAGTTTACCATAATCCCAATGGATGCAACCACAATTGTGCACAATAATTTTAGAGAAATAAGTAGCAATATGCCAATCATTGTTTTATAAATAATCGGATATGGAGGTGGAAAGGGCCAACCATATTTTTTTTGTAGAAAATGAGGGACGAAGTGCCCTGGTTAGGCATGGTTAGTAACAGACCATCACCATTGCTAGATTGGTGGATGGATCTTACATCAAGCGACTAAAATCATATGAAAAGGGTATTAGGAAATTTGCCTTCTTTTTTGGACCTCCAATCAAACAAAATGTTGATCGAGGCTGCCACAATGTTCTGGGACAAAGAAAGAGTCGTGTTCTACTTTGGAAAAATAAAAATGACCCCTTTATTGGAAGAAATAAGGGGATTTTCTGGGCTACCTTGGAATAGCCATTGTTTATTGGTACCCAAAAATTGCACTACTAGGGGACTTTTTAAGATGATGGGGTTAAATAAAAATGGTGACTTGGAGTGCGTGAAAAATTCCTACATACGATACGGTCACAATAGATCTTACCATATCTTCGATTATGAATTCTCCATCACCTCCTTTGGGTGGATTCACTGCAGGGTCTTTGTGTTCATCGTTTGTTTCTTGGGTATGCTAGTGTTCCCGATCCAAGGGGAAAGAATCCATGCCTGACTGGCCATGATAATAAAAACATTGATGGAAAGGATCGATGGGCAGACATATAACATTGTCCCTATGATCATTGCATACATCTACCGGGCCTTATAGCACCGCGGAAAAGGGTACAAATACTTCAAATGTTGCAATCTGCTGCTGAAAGTTTGGTTGTTAGAACATCTCCAAAAGAATCATCATTGGACAGAGTTTCTACGAAGGTCATGGAATGATCACATAGCCTTCCATCATTCCATGAAATTGACCTATATCCCAGGCATGTTTGCTCAGCCAGAGGATCTTATAGGATGGAAGCAATTTTTCATCAAATTTGCCCGAGGATCAGGTTCAATGGAAGTTTGAATGGTTCCCTACCGACGAGTTCATTATCTTATCCAGGGACGTTCCACACTTGGTGCTAATTCAGTTGAGGGACATATACCCTTATGCTCCCCTTACAGTTATGAGACAGGCAGGCAGGAAGTAGGTCATACCACGGGTTGCTAAAATGAGTAACTTCATAGCTGATTTTCAGGGTGATACCATTCCATAAAAAAATGACGCACAACACATGTGGCACTTGAAGATTATCGTGGAAAAGGATACCATCAAGCCAGATCAGTATCATGCCGATCACGTGTACTTCTACCCCTCATTATTGGATAATAACATTGGGGGAATATTTGAGCGTAGAGTTGGTCTAGGAAACAGGGTCATAGACGAAGTTGCTGAAGCACAGTTGAATTATAACAAACTGCGCAAAAGAATTTGTGAGTCCGAAACCGAGCATATGGAGCAGCACAAGGCTGATATGGAAATGATCAATGAGTGGAAAGAGATGGTTGTTAAATCCAGCGAAAAGCTGGAATATCTGGAGTACAGTCTGATGGAATTGAAAGTGAAAATTAGGAAGAGAATCACCGATTGCCAGAATGTTAAAGCAAGCAGAGGAGGATATCTAGCAAGGGCATTCTTATTGCTGAACCTGCACGATGGGGGATCTGATCGACAAGAGCATCGAGCCTAGAAAAGGTCCTTCTGGGACCAAGTAGATTAGGTTTATTTGCTTTTTCGTAAATGCAATAAGGTCAAGTGCCATTAGTGACTTATCATATTTTGTGTCGTTTTGGGCATCAATTTTTACGTTAATGAAATGAGGCAATTATTGGTATTGAAATTCTCCAAATATATTTGTCGCTAGGTCTACCTTGTGCAAAATGAGGCTCCCAAATTAGGATATGAATTTACATTTTCGCAATATGTGTTTAAATACTGCATGCATTTTTTAGAATCCTTACTAACTTGTTAACCTTTTATTTTTCTTTATTTTTATTATTTCTATCCCATAAGGTTGGTTCGCACATACTGGCATCATCATCATATCACACAAGATCTAGAGACCCTCCTTCTCCTCCTCCAAGGAATACGAAAAGCATAGGGAAAGCTAAGATGGATGACTTTAGCGACATTTGAAAGGAAAACACCGAGAATATCAAAACTTCGAATGGTTGAAGCACTCTGTCCCAGAATGAGTTGGTCCTGCGATTATAGCAGAAAATACTGGAGTTACAAAGAGAACTTAAGCAGGTAAGCAAACTAGCAGACCTCTCCCTCACTCTAAACATCCCAGAAGTTAGCTAGCAAAATGCTCAAAACACAACACCTCCTCCAACTATGCCAAACAAATATCCACAAAATCTTCCTACACCCCATCAGTATGCAGCTCCACCTCAAAACCCCAATCCTTTACCGATACCAATTCCTCCACAACACCACATCGACCAACGCAGTACCCACAAATCACTACCTATCACACCCTTCAGAACAAACCTTACCATGTTCCCGATCCTCAAAACTCCACTAATGATCATCACTATATCCAAATACCTGGCGCTCACCAAAATAACCATATATACGTGGAAACCATACCTCACACCACTCAACCAATCTCCTATAATCCAGAATTCATTAAGAAAGACCTGCTCATTAAGAACATGGTCGAGGAGCTCAAGATATTGACAGGCTGAGTTTAAGGTGTTGAAGGAGGTAAAGGGATAAAAGGTCCAAACTACGAGCATTTCTAAATACAACTAGATGTGGAACTATCGGATGGTT
The DNA here is from genome assembly GCA_026770625.1 of Nicotiana glauca. Lineage (NCBI taxonomy): Eukaryota > Viridiplantae > Streptophyta > Magnoliopsida > Solanales > Solanaceae > Nicotiana > Nicotiana glauca. Next base: position 134,845 of record MU693823.1, read on the forward strand.
ACAAACCTCCCAAGTTCGAGATGTTTGATGGAAAAGTTGATCCCAAGGTTCATATGAGAGCTTATTGTGACAAGCTCATGGGGGTCGGAAAAGATGAAAGGATCCGAATGAAGCTCTTCATGAGAAGTCTTACCGGAGATGCCCTGTCCTGGTAGATAAGCCAACATCCTAAGAAATTGGCCAATTAAGCATGGCATCAGACTTTATGAATTGATTCACGTTCAATATGGAGAATGTACTAGATGTCTTCTATATCCAGAACCTAAAGAAGATACCAACTGAGACTTTCTGTGAGAACGCTAGCCAGTGGAGGTCAAAAGTATCCAAGGCCAGACCAACATTAGACGAGGAAAAGATGAACAAGTTTTTTGTCATGGCACAGGACCCACAGTATTACGAAAGGCTAATGGTCATTGAGAATCACAAGTTCTCCAACATCATTAAACTCGGAGAAAGAATTGAAGAAGGTATTAAAAGCGTGATAATGAAAAATTTTGAGGCACTGAAGGCCACGAACAAAGCATTGCAATCAAGTGGCATATTAAAGAAAAAAGAAGTAGGGGCAGTAATGGTGGCCCAAGGCCCAAAATCTCCTCTCACATATCAAACACCTCCACCTACGTACAGACCCTCACCTCCTAGTGTCACGACCCCAATACCGGTCGTGATGGCGCCCAACACAATTGCCAGGCAAGCCTGACTATTTACATTCTAAACCCAAGCATGGAGCTCAAAACCAGTTATTTGAATATCATTAATAACAATGAAACTAAAAGATTATGCTGAATATCACTATAACACAAAATATACTCCCAAAGACCTAGGGGTCATGATTCTAGAGCCTCTAACAATAGAGTATGACAAGACTCTAAATAATACAATGTCTAAAAACTGCGGAAAGATAATATAAGGGATAGGGGAGGAGTCGGGTCCTGCGGACGTCAGGCAGCTACCTCGACATCTCCGGATAATCTCTGAAATCAGCAAAAGCTCAACTAAACTCCCGAGGTACCTGGATCTGCACGCATGGTGCAGGGAGTAAAGTGAGTTCTTCCAACTCAGCGGTAATAGACATATATAATGACTGAAAGTAAGAAAACCAGAAATACAACAATGCAAAGCTATCGCCAATACTCCTACACATTTAACAGTGTAATAACAATAATTAATGACAGATATCACAGGCAGGTATAGATGTATGAATGCAATGCAATGCATATGACCGCTACGGCGTACAGCCCGATCATTTGGGTACCCGCGCTCACTTTGGGGGTTCAGACTCCGGAGGGGCTCCTACAGCCCAAGCGCAATATCATCGTAGCATTCGCTGCGGCGTGCAACCCAGTCCACAATCAGTCCAAATATATATATATGCAAGCAAGCCACACGGGCACAATCAATTACCATTTTCAGTTCCATTTAACAGGTATTATAATTTAAGTGATTAAAGCCTTAGAAGATTTCTATTCATTTATAGACAATATTTAACTCATGACTGATGTCATGGGAACATCCTCAATATCATGGAAGTCGTGATAATAATACCTAAGGGATCCAAATAGTTGGCTCGCAGCCCAAATATGCACCTAACAATCCAAGTAGGATGTTTACTAGCCAATTTTTAGGCATATAACACAGTATAGACACCTCATGGACGAACTAAGTCATAGTCCCGTCCACAAACGATCCCGCACTCACCGTAGAGTACGTGTCTCGCCTCAATACAGCGTCATGATGTGAGATACCGGGGTTTCAAACCCTCAGGTCATCATCTACATCTATTACTCACCTCAAGCCAGCCACAAAACTAGTCCGCCATGCCTTTTCCTCTCGAATCTGCTTCCTCGCGTGTCGAATCTAGTCAAAACCACAACGAATACATTACAATAGGCTAATGGAACATAACCCAATTGAAATTACTCGAAAAATACTCAAAAACACGAAGTTGGCAAAACCCGAGCAACTAGCCCACTTCTCGAAAAATTTCAAAATTTACATCACTGTATTCCTCGTCTCTCCCCGAGTCCGTATATATAAATTTTATCAAAATCGGAGTTCAAATGCTCCTTCAAAATCCAATTTCTCATTCAAAAAACACAAGCCCTAGTTCTTCCCTTTTTACCCAAATTCCATGAATTTAGGTGTTGAAATCACAGTTAGATGACGTTTCAAAGCCATAGGACTTACCTCCAATCAATACCCGTCGAAAACCCTCTTCAAATCTACCAAAAAGCTCTTGAGGCGGAGTAAAAATGGTGGAAAAGTGATACAGGTCGCGGATGAAATAACACTTTAACCATTCTGTCCACAACAAATTTCGCTTCTGCGGTCCCACTTCCGCTTATGCGGGACCGCTTATGCGGCCAAAAATCCGCTTATGCAGTTCTGACTTAAAAACCCAACGTTCGCTTTTGCGGTTTATAGTCCGCTTCTGCGGACTCGCATTTGCGAAAATTTTTTGCTTTTGCGGAATCACTCCACCAGGACAATAACCGCTTCTGTGATCCTCCACTCGCTCCTGCGGAACCGCTTCTGCGGTCCATTTTACGCAGAAGGGGAAATACCAGCCGACAGAAAAGCTGAACCTGTAACACACCCTGAAACTCTCGTTTAACCACTCGAAATCACACCGAGGCCCTCGGGACCTCAACCAAAAGCACAGATATGATCTAATACTTCATTCAAACTTGCTCGAATCATCAAAACGCTAACGTTAACATCAAAATCCTCAATTATGATCAATTCAAAGCTTAAATTTCTTAAAAACTTCCGAATTTCATATTCGATCAAAAACCCAACCAAACGATGTCAGAATGACCTGAAAATTTGCAGACATATCCAAAATCACCTAACGAAGCTACTGCAACTCTGGGAATTCCATTCCGACCCTCGGATCAAAATCTCACCTATCAACCGAAATTCGCCAAAAGTCCAACTTGGCAAATTCAAGCCTAATTCTACACAAGAACTCCAAATTCAATTCTGATTTCACTCCTAAGTCACAAATCATCCCCGCTAACCAAATCACCGGAATTCGCATCCGAGCCTTCTAACTATATAGTCAACTTCCGGTTGACTTTTTTAAACAAGCTTCCTGCTAAGAGACTGTGCGCCTCATTTCCAACTAAAACCAATTCAATTCTATCCGATTCATTCAAATATTGATATTGAAACATAGAGCAACATAATATGGGGAAAATGGGGCGATAACTCACGTGACAACGGGCCGGGTCGTCACATCCTCCCCAACTTAAACAAACGCTCGTCCTCGAGCGTGCCCAGAGTTGTACTAGAAGCCAACCAATAGCTGAATGACCTTACCAAGCATATACCCGGAGTGATCCCATGTCACCCTATCTTACATAGATTCGATAATACAACACAACTGAAAGTTCACAGTTCATTTAGACCATAGACTATAGAACCACATAGCACCTTCCGAAATCATACACAAGATCAGAACCTCACATCTATACTTAAAATAAGTCGAACCAGTTGTAATAACCCATACCTGCAACCTCAGGTGAACCCATGGAACAAACTACACCATCCAACACTCGAAACGATAGTCTCTATTCACCACAGTTGCCCAAAATACTCAATTATCGATAGGAGCCTCTTATAAGCTAAGGTCTTATTCCAACACTTTCATATACTGCCAACAATGATGAAACACGCAATAAATTGTGACAATTTCTCGGATCAACCATTCATGAAGTCACTTCCCTTTAGACTACTATCACAACTGATTCCCGGGCCAAACCTCGATATGGGCCCTCTAATCAGTTGAAATCACATCTGTATGCATTTATTAATGACTCCAACGATCACCTCGAATTCAACGCACCACTTTGGTGATATGACACCTCATCACAGGCCTAAGCCACAACTTGTATAATCCGCGCACCAATGAAGGGCGGTCTAAACATACTCAAATCATGACAAATGAATCAAACAAAAGAGCTATAACTCAAATTCCTCAGTACCATCACAACATAAGCCTGGGACCCCGTCCCACATCGTAGAAATAGAATACCTGTATCTACCCCGAAGGGTCTAATCTCCACTTAGCTTTGCTACAATGCGCGATCTTATCCAAACACTGTTACACATGAAACACCTCAAGTCACCATGCTCAAAATAGACAGCCACGCACAGATTGGTGTCTGAAACCAAGCAATCCATCACACACACGGTGAAGCAAGTAATATACACCCTTAAATCCTGAAAGGGCATAACCGATGCGTCATTCGCCGAGCAACACCCAATACGGACTTTATTTAGAAATCAGGAAGCAAGGCATACAAAATAACATATGGAAAACTATTCTCAACATCACACTATTACAGAGTGCAACCCGATCCAGATAACATACCCATGGCGGCGTGCCACCCGATCCATACATATATCTCACCGAAGGAGATGCACATCGAGCCAAATTTGCTAATTATAACAAAATACTGAGTGCATAACAATATCTACATATAGCGTTATAAGCTACCAAAACTCAAGCACAATCCGAAAATCATAACGCCTCACAGCACCGAAAGAGCACCTCATAGATCTCCCTAGATCACTAACAAGCTCAATAACAAGAGATTAAACCTATACCTCAACAATACATATCAGGGCCAACCAAGCCATCTCAATCTGAATACGTAGCCACATCGGCCTGCCAACGAACTCAATACCATGAAGCCTTAAGCTGCTCCTTCCACTTTTTTTTATAACTCCTGCGAGAGCCGTACGATACGGTGCCCGACACCGAATCAATACCGAAATCCACAATCTCGCCCAGCGACATGACCGACCACAAGAAACATATTTGAAAAAGAGTCCCTTAATACCAGAACTGAATCAAATGGTAGAAACCTCTATACTGACATCCGTCACTAAGATCCAATTAAGGAAAGCAATCCTTCCCAGCTATCCGCTGATCTTTGGAATACCAACAACTCTGCTATATTATAATCCGATGCACCTCACCACGCAACCGATGGCATTTCCGACATAGCCCATAGCACAATAATCTAAAACAACCCACATTACGACAACTAGTCTATAGCTCAACATCTTATATAAAATCTAACATACCAACAAAGAAGGACCCGCTCGGGCCTCCAATCCCAATAGCCGCTAACGGTACCAATACACACTATCCACAACCTACATAGCCTGAACATGAGAACTCCCAGTCATTTTTCAAAGATATTTTAAAATTCTCCTATGCCATCAAACATACTCAGATAACAGCAGTCGACCAATCAAGGAAATGCCGCAACACTACCAAAGTGCCATCAACTTAATCACATTGCCCTTTTTCTAAAATATATACCCTTGTTAAATCGCTATGATTAGCAACATCGTTTCCTTATCATACGAGGATCATTCACCCAAATACTCTGAAGATCGATTCTTAAATCACCTACAGCTGCCCATGCCGCTTAAGAATTTAATGACTTTCCATTCCGAACTGAACCGAGCCTTGCACACACAAATCCTAATCCTCCACAACATAACGCATATACCATACCACACTAGGATAACATGAGGACTTTTATCTCCCTTCCGCACCATAGACATCGACGCACACAACTAGTCAAGAACTTTCATTGATCCCATTTAGAAGAAAAATTATTACACACTCCATGCTTCGCATACCCATAAGAAATATACTCATCTTCAAACCACAGTAAAACCCAAAAAGAACATATCTGCCTACTCCATTTGTAGAAGCTAAACTGCTAGGACTGAATCCTTCTATCCAAACCTAGCTGAGCAAGCCGTCAAAAACCTAAGAGCATCGCTGCAAAATGCTTGTAAAAGCTCATTACCTCGAACACATACAAAGAATAAATCATATCTTTACCATACCGATTTAATATATTATCAAGCTATTCCTTCTATCAAATTTCTCTTTTTATTCATCATTCACTTGATATTTGTCCCTTGGTGTAGCATCACAATGCCTCAATCCAGGCCTACCACAGGAGATTCGAATGTAAGACCACACTGTCTAAGACTCATAGGCCACCGAATACTCTCCCAATGCTTCCCATAAATACCACATTCTAAAATACTTTACTTTGAATAACTTCTTGCGAATATGAATTTGTTACCATTACTTTCTAGATACTGATACATAGAATCTCATAATTAACACAAAAATACCACAAGTCTTGATCTCTTCCTAATGGAAACACTATCTATAGCCACATACCCTACCTTAGACACCTGATGATTACATGCAAAATCTTGAACACATTAAGACCATTCTCGAGAGTCATTCACTATTCCAACTGAAAGTTACCTGACTTAACGAACAGAATCACTCCTGCCTTATTAGCACTCTGACACCGTAGGATATGATCCCATTCCAATTCAAACAAACATCTTCCGTTTTCTATACACTGAGCATTCGTAATCAACAATAGCTCAAGACATCCTATTATTTCCTCACATCTACGAAGGACCATATAACCTTTATCAAAATTTTGCTTCACTCGTGCCATCCTCGGCTCATTTTCTGCAACTAGGACTGATCCACCAGCATACCTCGAAACGGAAACAACATAGCACATAATCGTACAATCAGCTAATCAATCGCAACCTCCCCAACTTGGCTCGAAGCCATCTATCAGGACACATTTAATAACCCATAATACTTTTACTCTAATGATGCCACAATATTATAGTGAGATTAAACTCAAATCACTTATAAGTTGTGAAAACATAGATCATCTAGTATTATAACTCTTTTTGCAATTCTCTCATTCATTCCGCAACAGTTAAGACAACTCTAGGCAACAAAATTTATAAAACAAATTTGGCAGAGTTTCCTTTGTAATTGTGCCTATCCACTTGCCAGAGAATCACCAAAACCATTCTAAACAACATGCCCACAACTTGACACAGCATCACAATGTATATCAACAACATTAATCTTAATACTACATCTATTATATTACCAAAACTGATACATGGACATGCGTTGCACCTATTCGAGTTATAACACGTAGAAAATACCTTTCAATTACATATGAGATCTTCTAATATACATATAAGGATCATACCAATTAAGAACACTCCGCAGGATAACCCACCTGCTTCACCTCAATTTAGTATTTCAGCATGCCTTCCACCATCATATACGTTACACGGTCATTGAGTCTTCCTGAGTCTGATCTCATACCGCCACATGTAATGTACTTTACTTTCCAACTGAGAGACATGAAAATATTCTTCACGCGCCCATAACTTAGGGCTACACAACAGATCACAATAGGAAACGAACCACTTAACAACTCATCTATCATTCAGTAGACTCCTTCATCACTACCAAGTCACATAGATACATCCTGCAGTGCTAACATACTCCTCACATGGATATCCAACTGCCATTCCGGCTAATAGGGACAATATCGAACATATAAGTTCAGAACACTTACTCACCAATTAGCACCTTGGTGCTCAAGACATACGCAAGATCCAGCCTCAAGTCCTCAAGACTGGCCCAATATTGAACTCACGGAATCACATCTCGCCCATCGATTGAGGAATCACAAGCCATCAGGGAACTTATAATACCGAGCGCTCATGTGCGCATACCGAAGTGTGGAAGGAATTTCAAAAGTTACATCTCAAGCTGAATCAAGTACGCACGATAAGAATTCCAAGAAAGTGAAGTTTTCCTAAAGGTTCTGTAGCCTCTCGAGGATAAATACAGACGTCTCCGTACCGATCCGCGAGACTCTACTAACCGGATCATGACTCATGAGGCCTAGTAACCTAGGCTCTGCTACCAACTTGTCACGACCCCAATCCCGGTCGTGATGGCGCCCAACACAATTGCCAGGCAAGCCCGACCATTTACACTCTCAACCCGAGCATGGAGCTCAAAACCAGTTTGTCACACCTCCTTTTACCGAGGAAATATCGGCCTTTACTACACCTCTGGAAGAGATATAGTAATAAAGGAGTTTTTCCGTTTTAAGGACAATCGAAATGGGATTCATTTGTATTTAAGAAATCAGAGTCGCCACTTGGGATATTTATGGTGTCCCAAGTCACCATTTTGAATCCCGAATCGAGGAAGGGTTTGACTCTGTTTAACAGTCGCGAACCAGAAATTCGAGTAAGGAATTCTGTTAACCCGGGAGAAGGTGTTAGGCACTCCCGAGTTCCGTGGTTCTAGCACGGTCGCTCAGCTATCATATTTGGCTAAAATATTTGATTTTAATATGCATTATCCTATTTGTGCATTTTTAGAATTGATTACCGCTTTTTGTCAAATTATTTTTATTTAAGAAAGTGAACGTCGTTTAAGAATGTATTTTCGGATCACGTCACATGAAATGCACCCGGATCCTCGATACATTCTTATTCAACATTTTAGGATTTGGATTTGGGTTGCATGAAATGCACACCCGAGTTTAGGAATGTATTTTTATTAAAAACCGTGCCTAAAGTGGCTAACGCCTTGTTATCTTTTGGGAAGGCCATGAAATTTGCTAAACGGCCCGTCCTGAATGTCTAAGTATTTTAATTAAGTAATTAATGAGGGCCCCACAATTGTATTTTTTTTTTTGATTTGGCGAGGCTCATATCATTTTCATTATTAAAAAGGTAACCTCAAGTAACTAAAATTTCTTATTTAAATTATTTGTCTCTAAAGGTTAACTAATTCATAAATATAAATTAGAGCCTCGAATTGAAGTTCGAATTCAAACAAAAGGAGAACCCTTTTAGCTTGAACCCGCTACTTAATTCAAGACCCAATTTTATTTTTTGCCAACTAATTTTCCATGCTTTCTAATAAATGTTCAAGAACTATTTTCCATGTCTTAAAAAAAATCTCATAATCAACCCAACCTAGGCTTCCACAGTCCATTTTACAAACCCGTCGGACCTCACTTCTAAAATTTCAACATATATTTCGTGACCTAGGCCTGGCATCCGTTCACGTTAAACAGATAATAAACCAATGAGGCTTGGCCCAGGTCCATATTGACAAATATTAAGACTTAAGCTTTCCATTCAAGTAATAAGACCCAAAGGTGATTGTAAATCTGATAGTCCAAATAAATGAAATCACTTATTGAAATTGATTCTCAACATATCCAAATGCACTAAACATCAAATGTCTGCATTTCAATTCTATTTATTTTACCTAATGACCTTATCATGAATTTTTTGATATTATTAATGTGAACTCCTAAATGAAACGTGATGTACAAACACAAAGTAAACCTATTATTTCTGTTTTTAGTCAAGCAGTCTCAGTCATTACAAATTAATTATGTAAACACATGATTAATATTCTATTTTGTTGCTCACACAGATTTGGAATCATAGCCGACTTGTTTATACTAAATGAACTAAAAATTAGAAATGATGATTAACAGTGGCAATTTGATCATATCTTTGATGATTTCATCTAAATGTGATTAACACAAGTTCGGTTATGTTTCCTTAATCAATGCGAGAACTCGTTTGACTAATAGTTTTTCTTATATTTTTTTTTTTGAAAATTAAACTACATATGAATGAAACAAACTTAAACTCCGGAAGACATCTAACAGCACGTTAATTAGAGCTAATGTGAAATAACTTGCTGCCGAATACGAAATTAATCATGACTGAAACTCGATATTAGATAATAGAAAGAAAACTACAATTGAAATGTCAAACAAAGTTCAGTGAATCCTAAAGTTAACAGTCCACAGTCCAATGTATACAGTCTGTATACCTATTGTCTATGTAGTTCCAAATAAAGCTGATCAAGTAACTATAACAACTATAAATGCTAAAACAACAGAAGCATTCTCATATAGATCTGATGAACTTCTTCATTTAACTCCAATTCACAATTACATAGAAGTGAATTCAGAAATGTGTACCTGAAGTTCAATAAAATAGAAGAGAAAAGAATGATCAGCAGTAATGTATAGCGGGAGCAGCAACCAGAATTCAATATTGAAAATAGCAACAGCAACAGCAGATTAGCAATCAACTTCAACAGCACACGGATTTTTAAAGAAAAATCAAATTTCTTCAATCTACAACTTGAGTTGCAGCAACAGGAACAACAGCATTCAAATTGATTTAAAATGACTTCATTTGACCTCAAGTTATTCACAATCTCACTAGGAAGCTGCACAGAATCACAATGTAACAGTATTTGGATTTTCTATCACTTTTTTAATGTTTTTGAAACTTTGAATTTCGAAATTGGATCTAAGAAGGTAGAAATTGCTTGGAGAAATTTTTTCAGATTTTTCAACTTGTAAATCAAGGCATATCAATGCCTATTTATAAATGTAAATCTGGAGGGAAACTTAAATTCCATAAATTGCAGTTTAATCCCTATTCTATTTCAGTTATACCCTTAAGATTTTATTAACCTGACTAATGAACTACCTTTAGTTATTAAGAATTACAGGAATTCCCCCATCTAGAAGGTTCTATCCTCGTGATTTTCCTATTTTACCCCTACTTCCTTAGGAAAACTACTGAAGTGTCCTTTTATTATGCCCAAACCACCCTTAATCCTCTATATTTATTACAATTATACCATTTTCACTTCCCAATTATACCCCTACTGCTAAGCAGTTATTACCAAAGGCTCCTTTTTAGTTTCCAATCCTACCTTTACTTACTTAGTTTTATTACAAATTACCCTAACCCTGATTATTATTCACCAAAACTACTTTGAGTTTTAATAGCTGATTACTATCCAAAATAATTAATCACCAAACAGCTATAACCAAGCAAACAAAATTTAATCAATGGAACAAGGCTTCAGTATTGACTAACACGAATTAGCAAAAATCAACTCAACAAATCATAAGATGAATGGAACATATTATTTTCAACCTTTTAATCAATATCTAACTCACAAACTAATACAGCAAAAATATCAACAGGATTTTAATTATTTTATCTTTTATCATCATTTTTTTTAAGTTTCAAACAATATCAGTCCAAACACCTATCAAAGATCAATCAGGCAATTAACGAATATTTCATGCAAAAAATAAATCAGCAAAGAAAAAAACACAGAACACTTAGCTTTGGATTTTTTTTTTAAAACGGACAGGCTCTTTTTGAGTTTTCCCTTCTCTTTTAATTATGAAAGATTTCCAGGGGTCTTCAGAGGTCTTGGCATCGTTTTTCTTGAATTTCTTGATCACCGACGGACTCTTCTCAAAGCCTTTGTTGATTTTCTGGTGATGTCCTAGGACTTCTGGGCTTCAGAATGAGGTTAGGGTGTGAAAAGGGGTAAGGTTTGAACACTGTCGCCACCGTGGACGACGGAGATGGTGATAATAAAACGTATATTCGAACCGTTTCAGTGAGATTCGAAGGTAAAGGGTGGGATCTTTGTGATGAGGGTACTCAGGCGATTTCAGGTTGTAGTTTTGGTAGCATTTGGCGTTGAGGGTGCGGCGGTGGACGGCGGAACTCTAGTCGGCGTTACAGAGGAAACAGGAGGGGTGAATGGAGTGGGGTCGTGGTATTTAGGTTTAATATAACATTTTTGTTTATTTATCCCTTTAAACGCCATACCTATTATCATCCGTTGGATTCAAAATGACTCAACGGTCGAGATTTAATGACACTAAAACATCGTCATTTCATTTTCAGAATTTGGACTAGGTGAAGCTGAAACTTGGACCTGGGAAATGGGTCAATTTTGTTGGGCTAAGGCTTATTTCCGTTTGGACCTGGCAATTGGGGTATTTTGAGCCCAAACTATTTTTACTTTGACTTTCTTTATTGTATTTGCTTGCCTTTGTATTTTTGTATTTTGTATTTTTAGTATTTTTTCATTGGTATTATTTTTTTTAATTTTTGTAAGACTAAAATAAAACCTAATTAAACTAATTAAATCCTAATTAAACTATTTAAATTCTAAAAATCAATTATCAACTAAAGATGTATTCTCTAATTTCTTTTTAAATTGTTCTAAAATGAATTAATACCCACTTAATACCAGAATATAGAATTAAATTCCTAAATGCATATTATATTTTTTCATATTTTCCCATGCACAAATAACATGCAGACAATTAACATAAAATCCACAGAAATAGAGAAAATTGTTTTGTTTGAATTTTATGGGAATAACTCATATATAGGGTAAAAATCACGTGCTCACAGCTGCCTCTCTTTGCTCGGAAACATGAAGAGTTTTCGTGCAAAGATAAGTGAGCAAATATGAGCGATTTTCACCCATTCGAGTGTTCCGTTGTGAAGCATTTTGAAATTTTTTGACCGCACCCTGCTTCAGAGGTTGCCTATATATCCTGGGCTAAACAGGAATCAGGTCAGTGTAGTTCGGGAATGTCTGGTAGCTGGGACTACCAGGGACTGTGATCTTACTGTTGTTGCTGTTGTTACTGCTTGCTGACCCCCTTATTACATCATGGTAAAATAAAAAGAAGCTAGCCTAAGCTATGGTCTATGAATTATAAAAATCATATCTATGTCTGGTATCTTGTGTTCTTGTATTGTCCTGATCTTGCATCTTGTATTCTTTTAATGGAATTATGATTGTTGCCTTGACTGTGTTTTGAAGTATGTGTTCATTCTTCAGGTGGACGCCTGCTTGCGATTGCTTGAAAAAGTATTCCCTTGTTCTCCAGGTGGGCTCCTGCTTGCGATTACTCGAGAAAGTATTCCCTTGCTCTCCAAGTGGGCGCCTGCTTACAAAAATAGACAAACGAAGAAAATTTTCTGCCCCAGTATGGTGACTGGGCATGTAATGCTATCAGATGTTACAATTTCAAAGTTAGAATTTAGATTATACTTTCCTTGTTTTCCAGGTGGGCGCCTACTTACTGCATTTGAAAAGATATTTCCTTGTTCTTCAGGTGGGCGCCTGCTTGCTGAATTTGAAAGGATATTCCCTTGTTCTTTAGGTGGGCGCCTGCTTACAATCAAAACAAAAGAAATTTCCTGCCCCAGTTTGATAATTGGGTGCATGATGTTATTAAATGTTAACTTGAAAGATAAAGTTGTAGTGTACTTCCCTTGTTCTTCAGGTGGGTGCCTGCTTGCTGAATTTGAAAAGATATTCCCTTGTTCTTCAGGTGGTCACCTGATTGCAACAAAATAAACAAACAAGGAAAAACTTTTTGTCCCAGTTTGGTGGCTGGGTATAACATGTTATCAAATATTAAAAATTAAAAGCTTAAATTTGAATTGCACTTCCCTTGTTCTCCAGGTGGGTGCCTGACTGCTGAAACTTGAAATGTATTCCCTTGTCCTCCAGGTGGGTGCCTGACTTATTTTCCTTAAAACTTGAACTGTCCTCCCTTGTTCTCCAGTTGGGTGCCTGACTGCTGAAACTTGAAATGTATTCCCTGTTGTCCACCTTGGTCACATTCACTTTTAAAATGATTTGAATCGTTTATCCCTGTTCTAATCAAAAACAATTATTAGTATAAAATGGTGGTTAACTGCTGGCATTCTTATTGGCCATACTCCTGCTTCTGAACTTTCTTCGACTTGCTTCTTTGAACTTGTTTTGTCTCGCCCTGATTTCCCGGCTATCTTTCCAACTTCTTGATCCTGATGACCCAAAATATTTTCCTCATGTCACTGTCTCGGTGTTTCCTTCCCTTTCTTGTGAATTTTTGTTTCTTTCTCCAAATATCTGACTATCATTGGTCCTTCTTGTTTCAACTGTCTTTTCATAAATCCCGATCTCATTGTGACGTCCAACTGGGAAACTGATAGTTATCTTTGACTACAAATGACTTATAAACAAATTTCAAGAAAAATGAAATGCAATGACCTCGAAGTTTTGGAGGATAGAAAGACTCTGAAAAGAAAAAGATGATGAGACTTATCTAAGTAGGAAGGTGGATTCCATTTATTATGCCATGCATTTTGGATTAACTGACCTAGTCTGTCCAACCAAACAACTGTCAATTGCCACCTTTACTGCTCCGTATTTCACAACCCGATATTCACCGAAACCCAAACCTTGTTTGTTTTTCAACCTTTCAATCACAAACTTCTTTCATTTGATCGCTTTGGAGACTCACTTTCGCCTTACGGTGCCCGTGAGGGTTTTCACTAATAAGACTCTCTCATTTTAATATTTCTCGACTCACATCGCCTTACGGTGCCCGTGAGGTTTTTCACCAATGAGACTCTCTCATTTTCATTTTCTGATACTCTGATACCCCAGTGTTATCCACAACATGATTCACCTTACCTGCTTGTATTGCCATTTCTTAAAATTGATCAGAAGGTCTTTCTTTGGACTGTAGTGTGGCTTTTGGATGGGTTTAGAAAGAAAGGTATAAAGTCTCAAAATATTTTAATGTGGGTTCAAAGATTACAACTTTCGGAATCATATCTTTCACAAAAAACATAACTTCTGCCCCAGTTTTCAATCTTGTGGATTCTTGGGACTTTCCTTTGGTTGTGAATGAACCTCAGTGAGGCTGCCTATGTACCCTTTCGGGATCAAGTCAAACGTAGTTCGGACATAAATCGCTTTGTTGCGGTGTTTCCTTCCTTCCATTTCCTTCTTTGGATTTTTCTTTCTTTTCTTTTCCTTTTCTTTTCATTTCTTTTGCCATATTTTCATTTTTCTTCTTTTCTTTTTCCTTCTTCTTCTTCTTCTTTTTTTTTTCAACTTTTCCTTTTTCAACTTCCTCTTTTCTTCTTTTCTTTGCCATTTCATCATTCATTCTTTGACTTTGTTGTTGATTCCGAAAGAGGGGTATGAAAGAATAAACTAATAAGGCTCAAAGGGATAGCAATGGATAAAGTGTTTGGATAGCGAAACAAACTACCTTCATCATTTCAATCTCAAAATATGACAAATACAATAAGATACATAAAGATAAAGAAATCATACATAATATCTCTTGACTGCATCAGAATTGATAGCCATTTCTACACATTTTCCTTCCACATCTGTTAGATATAATGCTCCGTTGGACAACATTCGTGATACAACAAATGGCCCCTGCCAGTTAGGAGCGAACTTTCCTTTTGCTTCTGCCCAATGAGGTAAGATGCGCCTCAATACCAATTGCCCGACTTCAAATTTTCGCGGGCGTACTTTCTTGTTATAGGCTCTGGCCATTCTCTGTTGATACAGTTGCCCATGACATACTGCTGCCAGTCTTTTCTCGTCAATCAAACTCAATTGTTCTAACCGGGCTTTAACCCATTCATCATCATCAATCTCTGCCTCCGCAATGATTCGAAGGGAGGGTATTTCAACTTCTGCAGGTATCACTGCTTCCGTGCCATACACTAATGAATAAGGGGTTGCACCTACCGAAGTGCGAACGGTAGTGCGATATCCCAGCAAAGCAAATGGTAACTTCTCATGCCATTGTCTTGATCCTTCCACCATTTTCCGAAGAATTTTCTTAATATTCTTATTGGCTGCTTCAACTGCTCCATTCGCCTTAGGACGATATGGTGTGGAATTGCGATGTGTAATTTTAAACTTTTGACACGTCTCCGCCATCAAATGGCTATTAAGATTTGCCCCATTATCTGTGATAATTACCTTTGGAATCCCAAAACGGCAAATGATGTTTGCATGCACGAAATCAACCACTGCTTTCTTGGTTACTGACTTGAATGTCTTTGCCTCAACCCATTTAGTAAAATAATCAATGGCAACCAGAATAAACATGTGCCCATTAGATGTTGCTGGCTCGATTGGCCCAATGACATCCATACCGCGAGCAACGAAGGGCCATGGTGCCGACATTGTATGTAGCTCCGATGGTGGAGAATGGATCAGATCTCCATGTACCTGGCATTGATGACATTTCCTCAAAAAGCTGATACAGTCCTGTTCCATAGTGAGCCAGTAATATCCTGCTCTGATGATTCTCTTTGCTAGCACATACCCACTCATGTGTGGTCTATAGACTCCTGCATGTACTTTACCCATAATTATTGTAGCCTGCTTTGCATCTATACATCTCAACAAACCAAGATCCGGAGTTCTTTTATACAAAACCCCTCCACTAAAGAAGAATCCACTTGCCAATCATCTTATAGCTCTCTTCTGATCTCATGTGGCCTGTGCCGAATACGTTCCCGTTCTGAGATACTCTTTAATATCATGGAACCACGGCTCACCATCGAGTTATTCTTTTACCGTATTACAATAAGCATGTTGATCTCGGACCTGTATTTGTAATGTGTCCACATAAACCTTGTCCGGATGATGTAGCATTGATGCCAAAGTAGCCAAAGCGTCTACAACTTCATTGTGGATTCTCTGCTAAGTGATCGGCAACTGCTTGTGCTTTCATCGCAGTACGGGTTACATAAACAATATCAAACTCGGTGAGCAGAATTTGCCATTTAGCAAGCCTCCATGTAGGCATGGGCTTCTGAAAGATGTACTTCAATGGATCCAACCGGGAAATGAGATAGGTGGTATAGGCTGACAAATAATGTTTCAACTTCTGTGCCACCCATGTCAAAGCACAACACGTCCGTTCCAATTGAGTATATTTTACCTCGTAAGATGTGAATTTCTTGTTGAGGTAGTAAATTGCTTGCTCTTTCTTTCCCGTAACATTATGCTACCCAATACACAACCAAAAGAATTGTCCAATACAGTCAAATAAAGGATCAGAGGTCTTCCTAGCTTGGGCGGAACCAATACAGGTGGATTGCCCAAATACTCTTTAATTTTGTCAAATGCAGCTTGACACTCATCTATCCATTTAACTGTAGCATCTTTATTTAATAGTTTAAAAATAGGCTCACATATTGACGTAAGCTGAGCAATGAACCTGTTGATGTAATTCAACCTGCCGAGCAAACTCATCACTTCTTTCTTTCTCTTCGGCGGAGGCAATTCCTGAATGGCTTTGATTTTGGATGGG
>MU693823.1:164600-242240 GCA_026770625.1 Nicotiana glauca
TAAATTTTGGAAAAAGACTCTAACAGAAGAGAATCTACACGAAGTGCACCCTTCTCCATGATGTAGAAGACTCAGAAAGAGGGAGGGATTCGCGACGATTTATATACAATTCAACAAATATTAAAGCGGTAAAAACATTTAGTACATAAGGCATGGAACATATATCAAAATCAAATAAAGCCAAATAAAATAATTTTAAGTGAGCTCGAATTCTTGAACCCTGAACTAGAGATTTTGGGTTCGGTCCCCAGTAGAGTCGCCAAAGCTGTCACACCTCCTTTTACCGAGGAAATATCGGCCTTTACTACACCTCGGGAAGAGATATAGTAATAAAGGAGTTTTTCCATTTTAAGGACAATCGAAACGGGATTCGTTTTTATTTAAGAAATCAGAGTCGCCACTTGGGAGATTTATGGTGTCCCAAGTCACCGTTTTGAATCCCGAATCGAGAAGGGTTTGACTCTGTTTAACAGTCGCGAAACAAAAATCCGAGTAAGGAATTCTGTTAACCCGAAAGAAGGTGTTAGGCACGCCCGAGTTCTGTGGTTCTAGCACGGTCTCTCAACTGTCATATTTGGCTAAAATATTTGATTTTAATATGTATTATCCTATTTGTGCATTTTTAGAATTGATTACCGATTTTTGTCAAAATATTTTTATTTAAGAAAGTGAACATCGTTTAAGAACGTATTTTCGGATCACGTCACATGAAATGCACACGGATCCTCAATATATTCTTATTCAACATTTTAGGATTTGGATTTGGGTTGCATGAAATGCATACCCGAGTTTAGGGATGTATTTTTATTAAAAATCGCGCCTAAAGTGGCTAACACGTTGTTATCTTTTGGGAAGGCCGTGAAATTTGCTAAACGGTGAGTCCTGAATCTCTAAGTATTTTAATTAAGTAATTAATGAGGGCCCCGCAATTATATATATTTTTTTGTATTTGGCGAGGCTCGTTTCATTTTCATTATTAAAAAGGTAACCTAAAGTAACTAAAATTTCTTATTTATATTATTTGTCTCTAAAGGTTAACTAATTCATAAATATAAATTAGAGCCTCGAATTGAAGTTCGAATTCAAACAAAAGGAGAACCCTTTTAGCTTGAACCCGCTACTTAATTCAAGACCCAATTTTATTTTTTGCCAACTAATTTTCCATGCTTTCTAATAATTGTTCAAGAACTATTTTCCATGTCTTAAAAAAAATCTCATAATCAACCCAACCTAGGCTTCCACAGTCCATTTCACAAACCCGTCGGACCTCACTTCTAAAATTTCAACATATATTTCGTGACCTGGGCCTGGCATCCGTTCACGTTAAACAGATAATAAACCAATGAGGCTTGGCCCATGTCCATGTTGACAAATATTAAGACTTAAGCTTTCCACTCAAGTAATAAGACCCAAAGGTGATTGTAAATCTGATAGTCCAAATAAATAAAATCACTTATTGAAATTGATTCTCAACACATCCAAATGCACTAAGCATCAAATGTCTGCATTTCAATTCTATTTATTTTACCTAATGACCTTAGCATGAATTTTCTGATATTATTAAAGTGAACTCCTAAATGAAACGTGATGTACAAACACAAAGTAAACCTATTATTTCTGTTTTGAGTCAAGCAGTCTCAGTCATTACAAATTAATTATGTAAACACATGATTAATATTCTATTTTGTTTCTCACTCAGATTTGGAATCATAGTCGACTTGTTTACACTAAATGAACTAAAAATTAGAAATGATGATTAACAGTGGCAATTTGATTCTATCTTTGATGATTTCATCTAAATGTGATTAACACAAGTTCGGTTATGTTTCCTTAATCAATGCGAGAACTCGTTTGACTAATAATTTTTCTTATATTTTTTTTTTGAAAATTAAACTACATATGAATGAAACAAACTTAAACTCCGGAAGACATCTAACAGCACGTTAATTAGAGCTACTGTGAAATAATTGCTGTCGAATACGAAATTAATCATGACTAAAACTCGATATTAGATAATAGAAAGCAAACTACAATTGAAATGTCAAATAAAGTTCAGTGAATCCTAAAGTTAACAGTCCACAGTCCAATTTATACAGTCTGTATACCTATTGTCTATCTAGTTCCAAATAAAGCTGATCAAGTAACTATAACAACTGTAAATGCTAAAACAACAGAAGCATTCTCATATAGATCTGATGAACTTCTTCATTTAACTCCAATTCACAATTACATAGAAGTGAATTCAGAAATGTGTACCTGAAGTTCAATAAAATAGAAGAGAAAAGAATGATCGGCAGTAATGTATAGCGGGAGCAGCAACCAGAATTCAATATTGAAAATAGCAACAGCAACAGCAGATTAGCAATCAACTTCAACAGCACACAGATTTTTAAAGAAAAATCAAATTTCTTCAATCTACAACTTGAGTTGCAGCAACAGGAACAGCATTCAAATTGATTTAAAATGACTTCATTTGACCTCAAGTTATTCCCAATCTTACTAGGAAGCTGCACAGAATCACAATATAACAGTATTTGGATTTTCTACCACTTTTTTAATGTTTTTGAAACTTTGAATTTCGAAATTGGATCTAAGAAGGTAGAAATTGCTTGGAGAAATTTTTTCAGATTTTTCAACTTGTAAATCAAGACATATCAATGCCTATTTATAAATATAAATCTGGAGGGAAACTTAAATTCCATCAATTGCAGTTTAATCCCTATTCTATTTCAGTTATACCCTTAAGATTTTATTAACTAACTAATGAACTACCTTTAGTTATTAAGAATTACAGGAATTCCCCTATCCAGAAGGTTCTATCCTCGTGATTTTCCTATTTTACCCCTACTTCCTTAGGAAAACTACAGAAGTGTCCTTTTATTATGCCCAAACCACCCTTAATCCTCTATATTTATTACAATTATACCATTTTCACTTCCCAATTATACCCCTACTGCTCAGCAGTTATTACCAAAGGCTCCTTTTTAGTTTCCAATCCTACCCCTACTTCCTAAGTTTTATTACAAATTACCCTAACCCAGATTATTATTCACCAAAACTACTTTGAGTTTTAATAGTTGATTACTATCCAAAATAATTAATCACCGAACAGCTATAACCAAGCAAACAAAATTTAATCAATGGAACAAGGCTTCAGTATTGACTAACACGAATTAGCAAAAATCAACTCAACCAATCATAAGATGAATGGAACATATTATTTTCAAACTTTTAATCAATATCTAACTCACAAACTAATACAGCAAAAATATCAACAGGATTTCAATTATTTTATCTTTTATCATCAATTTTTTTCAAGTTTCAAACAATATCAGTCCAAACACCTATCAAAGATCAATCAGGCAATTAACGAATATTTCATGCAAAAAATAAATCAGCAAAGAAGAAACCACAGAACACTTAGCTTTGAATTTTTTTTTTAAAACGGACAGGGTCTTTTTGAGTTTTCCCTTCTCTTTTAATTATGAAATATTTCCAGGGGTCTTCAGAAGTCTTGGCATCGTTTTTCTTGAATTTCTTGATCACCGGCGGACTCTTCTCAAAGCCTTTGTTGATTTTCTGGTGATGTCCTAGGACTTCTGGGCTTCAGAATGAGGTTCGGGTGTTAAAAGGGGTAAGGTTTGAACACTGTCGCCACCGTGGACGACGGAGATGGTGACAATAAAATGTATATTCAAACCGTTTCAGTGAGATTCGAAGGTAAAGGGTGGGATCTTTGTGATGAGGGTACTCAGGCGATTTCAAGGTGTAGTTTTGGTAGCGTTTGGCGTTGAGGGTGTGGCGGTGGATGGCGGAACCCTAGTCTGCGTTACAGAGGAAACGGGAGGGGTGAATGGAGTGTGGTTCATGGTATTTAGGTTTAATGTAACATTTTTGTTTATTTATCCCTTTAAACGCCATACTTATTATCATCCGTTGGATTCAAAATGACCCAACGGTCGAGATTTAATGACACTAAAACGTCGTCGTTTCATTTTCATAATTTGGACCGGGTGAGGCTGAAACTTGGACCTGGGAAATGGGTCAATTTTGTTGGGCTAAGGCTTATTTCCGTTTGGACCTGGCAATTGGGTTATTTTGAGCCCAAACTATTTTTACTTTGACTTTCTTTATTGTATTTGCTTGCGTTTGTATTTTTGTATTTTGTATTTTTAGTATTTTTGCATTGGTATTATTTTTTTAATTTTTGTAAGACTAAAATAAAACCTAATTAAACTATTTAAATTCTAAAAATCAATTATCAACTAAAGATGTATTCTTTAATTTCCTTTTAAATTGTTCTAAAACGAATTAATACCCACTTAATACCATAATATAGAATTAAACTTCTAAATGCATATTATATTTTTTCGTATTTTCCCATGCACAAATAACATGCAGACAATTAACATAAAATCCACAGAAATAGAGAAAATTATTTTGTTTGAATTTTATGGGAATAACTCATATATAGGGTAAAAATCACGTGCTCACACAGTTATTTGAATATCATTAATAACAATGAAACTTAAAGATTATGCTGAATATCACTATATTACAGAATATACTCCCAATGACCTGGGGGTCATGAGTCTAGAGCCTCTAACAATACAGTATAAAAACACTCCAAATAATACAATATCTCAAAACTGCGGAAAGATAATATAAGGGATAGGGGAGGAGTCGGGTCCTGCGGACGTCGGGCAGCTACCTCGACAACTCCGGATAAACTCTGAAATCAGCAAAAGCTCAACTAAACTCCCGAGGTACCTGGATCTGCACACATGGTGCAGGGAGTAAAGTGATTACTTCTAACTCAGTGGTAATAGACATATATAATGACTGAAAGTAAGAAAACCCGAAATACAACAATCCAAAGCTATAACCAATACTCCTACACATTTAACAGTGTATTAACAACAATTAATGACATATATCACAGGCAGGTATAGATGTATGAATGCAATGCAATGCACATAACTGCTGCGGCGTACAGCCCGATCCATTTGGGTACCCATGCTCACTGTAGGGGTTCAGACTCCAGAGGGGCTCCTACAGCCCAAGCGCAATATCATCGTAGCATTCGCTGCGGCATGCAGCCCGGTCCACACTCAGTCCAAATATATATATGGAAGCAAGACACACGAGCACAATCAATTACCATTTTCAGTTCCATTTAATAGGTATTATAATTTAAGTGATTAAAGCCTTAGAAGATTTCTATTCATTTATAAACAATATTTAACTCAGGACTGATATCATGGGAACATGCTCAATATCATGGAAGCAGTGATAATATTCCCTAAGGGATCCAAATAGTTGGCTCGCAGCCCAAATATGCTCCTAACAATCCAAGTTGGATGTTTACTAGCCAATTTCTAGGCATATAACATAGTATAGACACCTCTTGGACGAACTAAGTCATAGTCCCGTCCACAAACGACACCGCACTCACCGTAGAGTACGTTTCTCGCCTCAATACAGCATCACAATATGAGATACCGGAGTTTCAAACCCTCAGGTCATCATCTACATCTTTTACTCACCTCAAGCCGGCCACAAAACTAGTCCGCCACGCCTTTTCCTCTCGAATCCGCTTCCTCGCGTGTCGAATCTAGTCAAAACTACATCGAATACATTACAATAGGCTAATGGAACATAACCCAATTGAAATTACTCGAAAAATACTCAAAAACACGAAGTTGGCAAAACCCGAGCCCCGAGCCCACTTCTCAAAAAATTCTAAAATTTACATTACTGGATTCCTCGTCTCGCCACGAGTCCGTACATATAAATTTTATCAAAATCGGATTTCAAATGCTCCTTCAAAATCCAATTTCTCATTAAGAAAACACAAGCCCTAGTTCTTCCCTTTTTACTCAAATTCCATGAATTTAGGTGTTGAAATCACAGTTAGATGACGTTGTTAGGCCATAGGACTTACCTCCAATCAATACCCATCGAAAACCCTCTTCAAATCTACCAAAAAGCTCTTGAGGCGGAGTAAAAATGGTGAAAAAGTGATATGGGTTGCGGATGAAATAACACTTAAAACCATTCTGTCCACAGCAAATTTCTCTTTTGCGGTCCCTCTTCCGCTTATGCGGCCAAAAATCTGTTTATGCGGTTCTTACTTAAAAACCCAACATCCGCTTTTGCGTTTTATAGTCCGCTTCTGCGGACTCGCATTTGCGAAAATTTTCTGCTTTTGCGGGATCACTCCACCATGACAAGAACTGCTTCTGCGATCCTCCAATCGCTACTGCGGAACCGCTTCTGCTGTCCATTTTCCGTAGAAGCAGAAATACCAGCTGACAGAAAAGCTGAACTTGCAACACACCCCGAAACTCTCGTTTAACCACCCGAAATCACACTGAGGCTCCTGAGACCTCAACCAAAAGCACAGATATGATCTAATACTTCATTTAAACTTGCTCGAATCATCAAAACGCTAACGTTAACATCAAAATCCTCAATTATGATCAATTCAAAGCCTAAATTTCTTAAAAACTTCCGAATTGCATATTCGATCAAAAACCCAACCAAACGATGTCCGAATGACTTTAAAATTTGTAGACATATCCAAAGTGACCTAACGAAGCTACTGCAACTCTCGGAATTCCATTCCGACCCTCGGATCAAAATCTCACCTATCAACTGGAATTCGCCAAAATTCCAAACTTCGCAAATTCAAGACTAATTCTACACCGGAACTCCAAATTCAATTCCGATTTCACTCCTAAGTCACAAATCATCCCCCGAAGCTAACCAAATCACCGGAATTCACATCCGAGCCTTCTAAATATATAGTCAACTTCCGGTTGACTTTTCCAAGACAAGCTTCCTTCTAAGAGACTATGTGCCTCATTTCCAACTAAAACCAATTCAATTCTATCCGATTCATTCAAATATTGATATTGAAACATAGAGCAACATAATATGGGGAAAACGGGGCGATAACTCATGTCACAACGGGTCGGGTCATCATGCCTAGATATTCCCAACCCACCATCACCTACCACACTTATCACACCCAATGTGTAAGGAATTGGGGAAAACTAAAAGCATGAAAGTTGTAGGCCTTTGAAATTACTTTCCAATGATATATTATGGATCCCGAACAGATCTCTTTGGAATAAGTTATGACCAACTTATTAAAGACATACCACCAAGTTATTTTGACGGACAGCGAAACGAGCTCGCTTCGCCAAAGTAGACGCGGATTTTGTCTTCCCTTGAATGCAATATACAGCGAAGTGAGGACACTTTTCTAGAGTAGATGCGCCCCAGTCCCCAGCTCTTTTAAGCCAATTTTGGGGTTCATTTTTCCCTATTTCTTTTGGACGAATTTTGCGATCTTCTCCCACCCTCTCAAGACCCCCAATCCCTCCCATTTTCAAGCTAAGCAATCTCCATTAACTTGGTATGAAATTCCATCATTCTTACAATAATATTGATGGAATCTACTCATACAACACATAGATCTTCAAGAAATTCTTTCAAGAACTCAAAGGAGGGTTTTGCAAGATTTCTTCCAAAAAGGTAGTCCTACACCTTTAGGCTTACATATATGGATTTATTAAGGGAATATGAGTATGAATAAGTATTGAAACTCTTGGTATGGTGATTGAAAATTATAAGTTCCAAATTTAATTACACAACTATTATAGAGATTTAAAGATGTTTATTTAATGGAAATTTATTGGTTAATGGTATTGTTTACCTTATGGGTGATAAAGAATAGTATTGATTATAACCATTTGAGACTTTAAAAATTATTTAGGAGCAAGAGAATGGGTTATTGGGTGTAGAAACACCATTAATAAGGGCTATGAAGCTTTATGTCACCAAGTATTTGAAAAAATGCTTAAGTGACCAAAACATGTGAATTATTGCTAATATGGAATCCCTTTGACTTGTATTGATATAGGTTAAAGTTGAAAGGGTTGGTGAGTGTTGTATTACACTCAAGAGCAGGAAGTTAAGGTATGTAAGGCTAACTCTCTATGTTTGGGAATTTTAATGATTCTCCCTACACTACGTTTCTTTTATGGCGTTACCAATTGCCTCAGAAATATAGTGAAGCCTAGTTCCTTGAATAGTTATAGAACTTCTATTCTCTAGCTTCGTAACTCGCTCACGACTTTCATTCTAAACGTTGTGAGCTCAGTGCATATTCAATATAGACTTGCGTTTGATGCCCCCGAGTCATAGTATAGATTACTCAGTATGCCATATACAGTTGACATTTCAGTATTCATAATCAGTTCAAGAATACATGTCTCAGTCTAGTCCCATTCAGTATGTCAGTATTATGTAACTCAATATGATCCAGTACTCCAGTATCATGTAACTCAATATGATTTAGTATTTCACTATCATGTATTGCAGTATGATTCTCAGTTTTTGATTTTAAATTCCTAATGTTGAACACCTGTATTTGGGACTGAGGCCGTAGTTTATATGCTTTATGCATTCTTGGGCCTGAGGCTGTAGTTTATGCTTTATGCATGTTTGGGCCTGAGGCTGTATTTTGTGCATATATATATATATATATATATATATATATATATATATATATATATAGTGCCCGATGCCGTAGCTTATTCAGAATAAACATGTTGTTCATCATTTAGAAGAAGGAGTATTCATATTCTTACTTCCTTTATTCAGTTTAGTTATTAGTTATTAGTTATCTTTTCAGCTATCAGTTCAGTTATCATGTTATTAGTTATCTTTTCATTATCAGTTTTCAGTTATCTTTTTAGTTATCATATCAGTTATCACTTCAGTTTTAGTTTCAATATTTAACATTTCAGTTAACAGTTGTCAATTTTATTTACCAGCTTAGTTTCAGTTTTAGCAGTTATAATTCTTTCTTTCAGTTGTTTTACATACCAGTACAATTCAAATATAATGACGTACCTTTTTCCCGGGGCCTGCATCTCACAATACAGGTAATGATTTACAGATTGATGATTCAGAGTGCAAGGATCGTCGTACCAGCTATTTGGTGATCACAATTCTTTCTGGGCATTATCATTAGCTTATAGTATTCAGTATTTTCAGACAGTCAATCTTTTCAGTATTTCATTAGAGGCTTCATAGACTAGAGTAACAGCTAGACAGAGTCGCAGGCTTTTCATATTAAGTTGTGTTGACTATAAATATGTTTCAGAATTATATTGGTTTTTCCGCACATTGATTTATACCATCCAGACTTTTAGTATATCAGCATGTGTTAGTTTATCTTCCACATTCAGTATGTTATAATATCACATGTTGATTCATCCAGCCAGTTGGTTCGCTCGGTCACATGTAGTTAGGCACCGAGCGTCGTATTATGTCCAGTCCCAAGTTCGGGGCGTGACAAGAAGGGTTTATATCAAAAATTAAGACAATAGAGTAAAACATCTGTATCATACCCTGAGATAATTCAGACACAGAAAGGATGGCTACCGAGATACCTGTCTGATAGGGAACTTTCAGTCTTGGCAACAATTTTTGGCTTTTCTTCTGTCTCGGCAATGGCTGTAATGGCCTCCAGTGCTGGATCAAACTCCTCATCTTTACAAATCATTCCAAATATTGGCCTGACGTTGTGGGCAGACAACAGATTGTTCATCACATCAGGATTTTCTTCATCCCGAAAAATAATTCATTCAGCTTCAATCAAATCTTCAACTGCCCTTTTGAGGGTCCAACAGTCTTTTGTACTGTGTCGTACCGCTCCAGAGTGGCATTCACATCTAGCATCAGCTCGGCGCGAGGGGACTCGGGATTCGGCCGGTTCGGGGCCACTGGCTGCAATAGATCTAGCCTGATTAGCTTTTGGAACAAGATTGAATACGATTCACTAATAGGGGTGAATTGATTTTTTCTGAAAGGCTCTCTTGGGCGAGGATTATATTGGGGATCATTTGGTTGAGGATTATATGGAGCTTGGTAATGATGGGCATTTCTGGGAGGTGGAGCTCAATTTTGTGTATAATATTATGGTAGCGGGTAAGGTTGCGCATTCTTCACCGCATAGGAAGGAGGTGCGACGGCATAAGCAGCATCTTGAAGGGGATAATAGTGTTGTGGGACGATATGAGGCATATATGATTGCTGATTGACCAGCGGGGCCCCCTAGAGCTTGAGACCATCATGACTCCTTCTTCACTCCCATTTCTATTTATCAAACTCTCCGAACCATTCTAAGCAGGCTGTGATGTGGCCTTTAAAAGCAGCATGACTCAAGATTCGACCTATTTTTAAGCTGTTTTCAACCATTTCCTAGATTTTGATAGCCCCAGCAAATGGCTTACCCACAGCATACATCATGTTCTAGAAGTAGTCGGCCTCTTGGCCCTGCAAAAAAATTGTGACTATTTCAATTTCATCCATTTGAGGCTTTACCCTGGCAGCTTGCTCACGCCATTTGATGGCATATTCACAGAAGCTTTACGCGATTTCAATTTTCAAATTAGACATTGTGTTTTTGTTGGGAGCAATGTCCACATTATACTGGAATTGGCGGACAAAATCACGGGCCATATCATCCCACACGTGCCAATGGGCAATTTCTTGATCCGTATACCACTCAGAAGCGATTCCGGTAAGGCTTTCCCCAAAATAGGTCATTAGTAGATCTTCTTTTCCACCAGTACTGCTCAACTGGTTCTAGTATTGTTTAAGATGAGCGATCGGGTCTCCATGCCCTTCGAACTTTTCAAATTTTGGCATCTTGAAGCCAACTGGCAAGTGGACATCGGGAAACATACAGAGGTCAAAGTATGAGACACTCTTTTATCCACTCAGACCCCGCCTGTTTTTCAGGCTTTGTTCCAAGCTCTTCATCTTCCGACCAATCTCCTCTTGCTCGGGATTTTTAACAACCTTTTCTTTCTCTACCGAAAGATCATATCATGGAGGTTGAGTGAAAGAGTTCAGGGTCATATATGTTATTTCTGGTTGAAGTTGTGGACCCTTAAAGATCAATATTGGAGGCGGTGCCCTTGAAGACGGTGCATGGGGGCAAACCACAGAAGGCATGCCAGGATCATTAGCGGGCATTAGAAGGTGCCCACATGGGATGAGCGGGTTGGCATAGGGGCATTATTAACCTTACCTGACCTGGGGATCAATTCAGGGAACCTAGGGATTGCCCTTGACAGTTCCCTACCATTAAACCAGGCATCCCACATTTCCCATATGCGGAGATGCGGCATCTTATTCTCTTCAACAGATGTTGATTCTAGCTGTAGAATAGCAGATGTCGGGCTATCCACAGGACCGATGATTGGTGGATTGCTTGCGGAGGCCATATATGTCTTTGGATTTTGTAATGAGGGAAGGCGAGACTACCAACAAAACCAACCACCAAAACCTGGCTATTTTGCACACCCAATAACCTTGTTAGTATTGAAACATTTAACATATAGGAAATCGCATTTTGGGATGCAATGCACCTAACAATTAAACGCTTCTACCATGTATTTGAATGGTTGCATGCTTCATCCCGGCCTTAACTAACGTTTTCAGTATGGACCTCTTTTCTTCATCTTTGTTTATCTCTAATCACTCTTGATTTTTGTTTTATTTTTGCCGCACTTTTTTAGCACTCTCTTTTTCTCTTTTTGTTTGTCGATCGTCGCTCTTTTTCCTCTCTTTTTTCACCATTTTTTGTTTTTTCTTTTTCACTCAATTTTCTTTCTCTTTTTTTTTCACTCAATTTATTTTATAGCTATGATCAAATCTGATGGGGATTGCCTACATATCATAACCCCGCATGAATTAGATCTTGCATAGTTCGAGAAGATCGAGAATAGATAAAATAAGCTAACTCTTTTTTTCTTTTTATTTTATTTTTTGAAATTTTTGAAAGAAATGCTTTAAAAGAAGAAAAAAATTTGAATTTTTTTATTTTGATTTTGATTATTTCTAAAAGAAAGACTTCTGAATATTCCTTTTCTTTTGATTTGAACTTAGGCAATTTCAAAAGTAAAAAGAAAATATTTTTTCTTAGAAAATTTATTTGTTTTATATTTTTCTAAGAAAGAAAGGAAACATTTTTGCACTTTGGATGTTGCCTTTGAAAAAGGGGCTTTTATGAAAATACTTTGTACTTTTGAGTATTTACTTATTTACAAAAGTACTTCTAAAGAAAATCAAAAAAAAAAATTTGGGCTTCAATTTTTTTCAATTCTTTTTTGAAAGAAAGAATTTTAAACATGGAAAAATATTTTATTTTAATTTCAATTTTTTTATGACAAAAATACTTCAAAACAAAGGAAACCCGCATTTTGAATTTTTATTTTTATTGATGTTTCTTTTTTCGTATGAAAGACATTAGAAAGAAGGAAATATTTTTGAGTTTAAAAAACTTTTTTTTTTCAAATTTGTAAGGAAATATTTCTAAAGAAGGAACTAAAGGAAAATATTCTTTTGGATTTTTCAAAATTGAGGTCAAAATCGATGAGGTTTGCCTACGTATCTAACATCCGGTGAGAATCAGACCCTCATAGTTCGATCAGTTTTGACGGAACAAGGGAAACATGGCACTTGAAAATTTTGGCTCAGTTTGAAATGATTTTTCTTTTTTTTTTTCAGAATTTCGGTAGAGTTTCATAATTTTCTAAATACCTACCTCTCAATTATTATTTTTTTGATTTTCTATATTTTTATTTATTCTAGAAGTCGATCAACATGCGAGCCAAAACAAACAGGTGCGCAAATAGCATGTAAGATACATCAGGATGATCTTTTTTAATTTGGGTACACCAGTCCTAAACGGAAAATTTGCTAAATGGCGCGCCTCGATTTCTGAGAATTTTAAAATTAATTAAGCGAGGGTCGTACATTTTTGAGATTTTATTTGTCATGGCTTGCCTCAAATTATTTCAGAGGAATTAATTGTTTGATGTTGTTATAATCGGGTTACATGAAATGCACCCCGAATTTGGGAATTAATATTATAACTATGTCACGGAAACTGTGCCTATAATCACGATTGTTTATGAATAAACAAATGAAACACTAAATCAACATGAACTATAAACTATCATGGCAAAACAAATGATTTTTTTTTTCTAAAGCACGAAACTAAATTAGCTTTAAACAAATGTGGAAACATATATGGAGATTTTATTTAAAACAAAAGCAACAATCTTTAACGAAAAGAACAGAATAGCCACGGCTATGGTTCTTCCACAAGGAATGAAATGAATCCTGTTCCACTGAAGCAAACGAAGACAATTTGACGGATGCAGTAGCAATATGTTCAAAAATAGCATCATAATTCCAAGTCTTAATAGTAGCAAAACCAACAAAATTTGCCCAAATAAAAGATTAAGAAACTTGAAAACGGAGAGAGGATTTGAAGCAAAAAAAAAAAATGACACCCCTGTTTCAGTACATTCAAGCATACAAATCTGTCACCTTGAGGCAATGAGATAGTATGAAACTGAATTAAACTTAGAATTAACAATTAGTAACAATTTCCCAAACACATAAATGAATCCCCTTTTCAGATTTCATAGCTTGGCATTCCAACATGTATATTACTCAAAATTGAAAATCATACCTTGAAGGCAGCTAAGCAGGCTTTAAACAAGAGCCGAGTACAAACAGAGAATGGTGAGATGGCCAAAGTCGAGCAGAAATAGAGATAATAAAACCCAGCACAAACCGCCATAGATTCGGCAATCAACCAACAATTTTGGAGAGTTTAAACACTCTTAAAATCCCAGAAACCAACAAATCAACCAATTGATTTTTTTTTTTTGAAAATTTCGGGTCTGAAAGCCTTTTGAATGAGATAGAGTTTTTCGATTTTGTGAGGGATGAGCTGGAGATGGTCTATTCTCTAAAAGAGAAAAGAACCTGTCTGCTTCTCGCAAGGGAACAAAGAAGAAGAAAAGCTAGCAACGACTTCTAGAATTCCCAAAAGAAAAAGAAAAAAAAAGGGGGAGGGGTGTCCGATTGTTCTTGTCCTGTTTAGAGAAGGTTGCTCTAATCGTTAAGAAGATGAAGGCGCTAAGAACCTGTTCTTTGTTATGGTAACAATGGAGATGAAATCCCTTTCCTTATCAGATGCGCCATTTTCTCTCTATTTTCTAAGGGTCTCTCATTGTATGGAAAAAATCCCCTATTATTCTTTAGATCTAGATATTTTTATAGGTCTACGTATAGATTTTAATTGGAAGGGTGTGAGTTTTGAGCTAATGGAATCAAGTATATTTGGGCTTGGTAGGAAAATTTGGGGCCTAATTTGGGTACAAGAATTAGCTCAATTTCCAAATAAATCTTTTCTTCAAATTCTTTTAATTTTTTTAATTAAAAATCCTAAAATTAATTTCCTAGGTTATTTAAAAATGTGAAATTAAACTAATTAACTAATTACAAAAATTATAAAAGTTACTTAATCCTAAATTAAAATAGAAAAAATCAATAAAATGAAAAAGTGTAAAAATAAAGCATTTTTTGTGATTTTCGAATCTTTATAAAGTGAATAATTACTAATTAAATCTAAAAATACAAAAATAAATCCTAAATAAAATGCATGATATTTTGGCATTTTTCATGATTTAAATAAAACTTAAACATGCACAAAAATACAAATAATTAAATAAAATTCTACGAAAATTCCTTAAAACGGCAAATAATTTAGAAAATCTAATTTTTTGGGATTCTGTAGGAGTAATTCATATAGGGAAAAAATTACGTGATTAAAGGGGTCACATTTCACTAAGTCCAAACTCGCTTCTGTGGTGTGAGTGTCGCACTTGTGACCCAAAGTGCGCAGGTGCGATTGCACTAAACACATAACGCATGTACTGAATACTATTATAACTCTTAGGTAACAATAATTAAGGGGAGGGTAATCGGGTAGTAAAGGATATGATGACGAGTATGCTAATGCTACACGTAACACCACTATTTGAGGAAAATTTACCAAGTATTGCACATAAATGATCCTATATGCTAAAAAACCTAGGATCCCCCTTTACTCCTCGTTTTAGAAATAATCTCTATTTGTTTAATTTGCTTTGCTTATTTTTAATACTAATTCACCTAATTCGAGTTTGGCCAAGACCCACTATTATGGACCTCAAGTGGTGCCTAACACCTTCCCCTCAAGGTTATTTCGAGCCCTTACCCAATCTTTGGTTATGCAAACGGGTTTATGAGTTATTTGCTTTAGGTGCCCTAATGCACCTTAAATCCATTAGGTGACAACTCTTCAAATTCCATACCCAATTTCCAAAAGAAAAAGGAGTTGTCACAAAGAAATGTCAAAATCTGGACTCCGCGAGCAAAAAGGAAGCGCGACAGTACCAAGTAAGTGCCAAACCTAACCTTAGTACAGTAGTGACAAGATTAGGTCAAGACCCTACTGAAATTAATAAGAAAACTGAAAAGGTTTATATAACATTGTAATAATGATAAATATTGGAAATGAGACAATGACGAGATATTCCAATTATAGCTACACTAAAATCAGGCAAATAAGACATCACAAAAGAAAACTAGGAATGATACGTCCGGAATAGAAAACCCAAACACAAGTGATGTAATAGAAAAGTATCAACAAGGATCACTATCGAGGTGCCACCTCATAATCTCATATCACATAACAAGTCACAACCTTTCCTAATATCACCATGGGAGCCTTGCATTTAGTTATGAGAATCATTTTTTCTTAAATAGCTTCCCGCGTTTTAGCCCACCTTATCACACCGCTTTGCTTCAAGTACTTCCCCTACTAGTAACACACGTATCAAGCCCACCTTATCTTACCGTATGCGTTTCAACCTCAATCCTTATGCCACCGCATGCATTTCAACCTCAATCCTTATACCACCGTATGCGTATCAATATATCACAAATCGCACCTCAAGTGCCCCATATCAGAAGTTGCCAAAAAAGTCAACAATAATGGTATTCCCACAATAAATAGCTCATGGCTCAACCATAATATGCACAAAAGTCTCAACAATAACAACCAAAATGAATGACTTAACAAGAATGGTATTTCACAACTTCACAACTTTGCCTCAATGCGAGTCATGGACCTTATAACTCACTACCAATTTCAACAATAAGATATCCCAAGAAATAACTATTTCAAGTAAGGAACTCAATGGTTAAACAAGAAATAAGGAATACAACAACAACAACAACAACGACCCAGTATAATCCCACTTAGTGGGGTCTGGGGAGGGTAGTGTGTACGCAGACCTTACCCCTACTGTAAGGTAGAGAGGCTGTTTCCAAATAGACCCCCGATATCCTTCCCTCCAAGAACTTCCTACCTTGCTCTTGGGGAGACTCGAACTCACAACCTCTCGGTTGGAAGTGGGGGTTGCTTACCATCAGAGCAACCCCTCTTGTCTCAAGAAATAAGGAATAAAGAAATAATAAGTTCAACTAAATATATAAAGGCAATTAGCAAGTAAGAGATAAGACAAGTAAATCATATTAAAATAGACTAATGATGATGAATATAACATATATTGCTAACTCAATTAAAGGCATGAAAGGAATCTACATGACTAGAACCGGTCAACTACCACATTTAGCCTATGTACACATACGTCACCTTGCGTACACATCTTTCACATATCATAATTAACAATAACCCAGATCAATCCTAAGGGGTTATTCTCCCACATGAAGTTAGGCAAGAGACTTACCTCAAAAAACGCTAACGCAATACCCTAGTGAGTCTTTCCCTCGATTATCTAATCTCTGAATGGCTTGAATCTAGACAAAATAACTCCATACCATAAATACATACTATAGGAAGCTATTCCAACCAATAAAGTTGCAATCTTTAAAGAGAAAGAAAAAGTCAACTCAAAAAGTTAATCCCATGCCCGCGTCTCGAATCCCGACTAATTTTTCAATGATACGAACAACCATTCGCTAACGAGTACAACAATTCAAGAATTACTCAAATATGACTTCAAATCACCTTTCAATCCCCAAAATTTAGTCTAAGAAGTTTCACAATCCTCCCATCTCCTCCAGTTTCAACTCAAATTACAAATTAAATGATGAAAATAACAATAGATTCATGTAATATAGTTAAATTCGAGTTAAAATTACTTACCCCAATGATTTTCTTGAAAATCTCTCTAAAAATCGCCACAAACCGAGCTATCTTAGTCCAAATATAAAAAATAAGATGAAACCCTCGACCTAAGCCTTTTTTGCCCAACTATTTACTAATTTTCGGTCTTATTGTGGCACCTGAGATGCCACACATGCGAAAATTTTAATCGCAGGTGAGGTTCCATTTAATGCCCTGTGTTTTCAATTTTGCGGACCCAAATAGCACAGTCGAACTCGCACACTTGCGGAGGGTCTCCACTTCTGTGACCCTAGTGCTGGCTATCCATTTTCGCATCTACGATGCACTACTCACACTAGTGAGTCCTCTTTGCGGATGGACATCCGCACTTGCGGTCAAATTTGACTAAGTCCAAACTCTCTTCTGTGGCACGAGTGTCGCACTTGTGACCCAAAGTGCGCAGGTGCGATTGCACTAGACATAGTAAAGGTTCAACAATTACCTAAGCCCAAAAGTATTCCGGATTTAATTATAATCACACTCGGGGCTCCCAGGTCTTTGCCTGAATATACCAACAAGTTTCAAAACACATAAAGGACCTACTCGAGGCCACAAATCACATAAAACAGCATCGATTTAACTAATCGCAACCAAATTGAAGCTATGAACATCCCAATTCAAAAACTAATACCGAATCATACCAAAACAACCCCGATTGGTCTCAAATTTTGCACACAAGTCTTATATGATATGACAGGCCTTTTCTAACTTCCAAAATCAGAATTTGACCCCGATGCCAATAAAGTGAACTCCTGGTCAAAAGCAACAACCTTCCAAACCTTCAACTTTCTAACTTTTGCCAAATCAAGCTGAAACAACCTATAGACCTCCAAATCAATATCTGGATACAATCCAAAGTGTTAAATCACCATACGGAGCTATTGAAATCGTAAAAAATCCATTCTGGAGTCGTCTACACAAAAGTCAAACTACGGTCAACTCTTTCAATTTAAGCCTCCAACTTATGAAATATGTGTCCTATTTTCCTCCAAAACTCACTTGAAACCAAAACCAAACACCTCGGTAAGTCACACAATACAAGATAGATGATGTAATAAATAGGGGATCGGGGCTAAGATACTCAAAACGACCAGACGAGTCGTTACAAAGACGTGACCGTTCGATAATAAATTCATTTGATATCATATTGTAGGCTCCTTCTTAAAGCAGCATCATCAAATCAATAAACCATGGCGACAGAGATTGCCATCTTGTTCTCTCATGTTTTATCCCATAGTGAATGAGTTTCTCTATCACCTTACTAATATTAGCATTAAAAATAATTAGCTTCCACAATAATCAAATCCTCCATCTCGGGATGTTGGCTTAAATACTGTACAACCACCCATTACATAGGTTAAAAGCAGGCCTCTCAGCTTAAACTATCTTAACCTTAGTTTCCAAGAGACCAACAATCAACTTGAGCACTATGCTTAAACAGATGTGTTTCTTTCTAGTTACCAAGATTGTTTAGTCCCTTCTAGAATCCGATTATTTCCATGTGAAGGTGGGTTTTACCCACCCTTATCCTTTCCTACACAACTTACACCTACAAATTTATCCCTTGACTTAGCTGGATTCTACATTAAAATACTTGTACTGCCACCCTCATCTCTTTCTTTCTGTCCCAGTGATGCAAAAGTTTTTCCAATATTGATATTCTCTTGAATCACTACTTCTTTCTTCACATATTTCCCAGTCCTAAAGACATTATTATCGATGTTGTTATTACATGCTTTACCATCATTTGTTGTCTGTTCTCCGCACCTTTATCCTTCTTTTGCTTTTCTGCATCATCTGAAAGGGCTTTATCCCTTTGCATATTTTTCCCCTCTCATTTCTTAGCCTCCCTCATAGGAAATATTTTCTGTCGTAGCTATTCTTTCCTCAGATTTTCCTCCTTTATGTATATCCGACATTCAGTCATTTATTGCCCGTAATTTCTACGTTTTACACATAGCACAAGTTTCCGCTCATAGTGGACTTCCAGCTCTATGAATTTCCCACATTCAGTCTCAAATCTAATAGATGTCGAGTACATTTGATTCAATTTTTCTTCAACAAGAACTCTTGCATATGTTAGCCTCTCACTCTTTGTTGTAGCAGTGTCTGTCTTAATAGGTTTCCCTGTTATTCATGCTATTTTTGTTAGAGAATATTGGCCGCAGTACTTAATATCCAACCATGTTAGCCTTATCCAAATCGAAACTTTCTCCATTAGTTCCTTTGTATCTCCATTTTCGACTTCCGTGTCTTAACAATCACTAGGTTTCGATCAAACATTTGGGTTTCTTCTTCCACCACATTACTTTTGCTCTTAGCACTATGGAGCCTTACAAGGAACACACCTCTATTTATTTGTGCTACTTTATCAATTCCTAAAGAGCCCCATATTCTTCTACAAAACCATTCGTGACTATCTGTGATGGATTTGATCCGAGGACATAACACACCACTCCTTAGTTTTTTCCATTATGATTTTAACATTCTTTCATTATTAACTTCCTGGTTCAGGTCAAGCCCTCCCTCTATCGGAATTGCCCCCACTATATTACTTCATGATTTGGTACTAGAATCTAGGATTTTAGTCGAACCTGTATTTTTATCCGCCGTAGTTTCCTCTTCCATAAGATCAACCCATGATGCCGTATTTGAATCCTGTACATCACTATTTATCTAATCACCCGCCGATGACGTTAACACCAGAGATTCCGATTGGGACATATTACTTAGATCCAAAGGAATGATCCCCTGAACTACATTGAAGTTTCACACTTTCTTCGTATCAATAGTTTGTGGCATTTCCTGTTTCCCTATATTTGTCATCTGATTTCCTTGGATCTTCTGACCTCCCTCTCCGGTCTTTGATTTCCTTGTCATGTTTTCACTTAGAGAAAATTTCATTCTTGAGAGAGAAAGTTTATAAAATTAAGCATATGTCTTGGGCTAAGATATTAATTGATTTTCTTATTCTACTTCACACAAATTTTAAGTTTCAAAGAAGGAAAAAAGATAAGAAGATAGCAGTAAAAACAAAAATTGAAATTCAGTCAACTCTTCGTTCTAGAAGTGAAATGAATACATAAGAAATATCTTCTATCTTCTCTGTCTTTCTCCTGTCAAACCTAAGCCCCATTTATACAAATCAGAACTGACTCTATTCCTAAAAACTCGCAAGTATGTTGCTGAAAATCAGGACTCATATTATGTTGCCTAATATTATGTCATGTTACCTAACTTTGTGGTTGACTAGTTCTTGCATAAGAATTACTCCAACAAACAAAATAACTAGTAGAAAAACATAACTAAATAACTATAAGTTTAGCCTAATGAAACTAGATCTTTCCAAATCATTACTCTCTTTCGCAGAGAAGAACCAACTCCTGATGGTTCAATTGAACTGAAGATGGGGAAACTAGTTTTGTCTAGTATATTTTTGGAGCCATTTATTTTCCTTAGGATCCTTTAATCCAATGTGATACAATTCATGAACATTACGCCTGGTATTAATGAGTTTCTTCTCCAATATGGAGTCTTCTGGTAGAGCAAATTCTTTGTTGATGCCCAAATCTTCAACTGCAAGAAGCATGTCGATTGTTTCATCATCAAGTAATGATGTCTCAAACAACATTAACTTATCAACATTCATTACTGAATACATTTATAAGAGGCCAATTCCAATTGGAAAGCATTATCTCCAATTTTTCCTAGACTATACCTGATATGCTCGAGCCTTTCAACATTTCTTTCCCTAGGTGAAGAAAAACTAGGTAACATTCCTGAAAATCACCCTTTATTCGATGTTTATCATGGCGCTCCTTATATTTTTGTTGTGACTTGAAAAGTTGTTGTTCCATTCCTGACATACTCATCGGATATGATCAAAAACCGATGAGCCTTCAGTGCATCAGCCTCATCCTTGCCATCTTGTGAAGCTACTTTAATTGTAAACTCCAAATCAAACAGACTTCACGGCAAGAATCCAAGGCAATCTTCTGTTAGGACCTTGTTTGTTGAACTATGAATTAGGTGGCTGATGGCAAACTACAAAAATGGTGTGCTTTCATCCCAAGTTTTTGGGTGCTGCAAGTTGTAGCCGCACAAGAGGTGAAGAAAAATTCGGTTAACCAATTCTGTTTGACCATCTGTTTATGGATGGAAAGTGGTGCTCTGCATCAACTTAGTATCCATAAACACCCACACAATGCTCCTGAATTTGCTCAAGAACCGAGTATAATGGTCTGATATGATTGTTAGGCAGCCGGAAAAGCTTCCACATTTTCAAAGAACAACTTTGCTACCTCCACTCTAGTAACAATCTTCTTGCATGGAATAAGTACCACCATTTTAGAGAATCTATCAACGATTACATATAGTTAATTGCTACGATGTCGATTCTTTCGGAGAACCCCTAAAAAGTCCATAGAAATGCTTTCCCAAGGTCGAGTTGGAACTGGTAGTGGAGTGTACAAACCCAACTTTCTATTAGCAGGCTTTGAGACACTACATAATCCACATCCCTTTATAAATAAACTTACATCTTCCCAATCTACATAAGGTTTAACTTTTAAGATTCAACAATGTCTTTGTTTCTCCAAAATGGCCAGTAACTTTAGATATATGAGCTTCTCTCATCCAACTTATATGTTCTGCAGCTCGAAGAACACACAACATTCCATCCTTGAATAGTAGCCCATCTTGGATGTTGAATCCTTAAGTTCTTCCTACCTTGACTTTGTTTATCTTGTCTTGAAACAAAGGATCCTCAAGATATCATCATGCATGTATGATAAGCTGGCTCTATATTCATAAATAAAGCTAAGCATAAGCTTGTTAATGGAGGTCGTGATAGCAAATCAAACAACTTATTATGAGCTCCCTTTTTGTACCTAATAACAAGATTAAACTACTGCTAGCATGTAATCCACTTCATATGACGAGCTTGCTACAAACAAGACTGCACTTGTAAATATTGCAAAGGGCGATGATCGGTATGAACCACAGTTTCTTTTCCCAAAAGATAAACACATTACTGCTTAACGACTTAATACAAGGCCAATAGCTCTTTGTCATAAGTGGGATAATTTTACTTAGCTCCTTGAAAATAACTCATAATGATAATCAACTGAGAGGTTGTGAGTTCGAGTCTCCCCAAGAGCAAGGTGGGAAGTTCTTGGAGGGAAGGATGTCGGGGGTCTATTTGGAAACAGCCTCTCTACCCCAGGGTAGGGGTAAGGTCTGCGTACACACTACCCTCCCCAGACCCCACTAAGTGGGATTATACTGGGTCGTTGTTGTTGTTGTTGTTGTTGTTGATAATCAACTGGCCGCCCTTCTTGTATTAACTCAGTGCACTAGGCATAACCTGAAGCATCTGCTTCTATCTTAAAAGTTTTCTGGAGGTAGTGCCAATAGTGGTGCCTCACTTATTTTTCTTTTGAGCAAAAGGAAGGCTTCTTCTTGTTCTTGATTCCACTAGAATTGTTAATTAACTTTTGCCAGTGAATGTAGCGGTGAAGCTAAAATGGAGAAGTTCTTGATGAATTTTCGAAGATATTGTCAAGCTCCCATAAAATTCGCACCTCTATTACTGTCTTTGATCTTGTCCATTTTGTGATCACCTTGATTTTACTAGGATCAATCTGTAGGTTGCCATTTCCTACTACAAATCTAAGATACACCAGTGCGGTCTTCCTGAATTCACACTTTTTCTTGTTGAGATGCAACTGATGTTGTCATAATAGTAGAAATACTTTCCTCACATGCTAAATGTTCTCTTACCTTGAATGATTGTAGATCAAAATATCGTCGAGGTATACAATAACAAATTTCTTAATATAAGGCCTCAATACATCGTCCATCTACCGCATAAATATTGCAGTAGTATTGCATAAACCAAATGAGAATAACATCCATTCATATAGTCGTCGTCTTAAATGTTGTTTTCCAGGTATCTCTTTCACGAATTCAGACCTGATGATAACCGGACTTCAAGTCTAGATTGGTGAACATAGTTTCCAGTTTTAGTTGGTCTAGCAAGTCATCAATTTGAGGAAGGGGATAATGATTTTTGATGGTGGTCTTGTTAAGTGCTCGGTAGTCGATACACATACGCATCCTCCATCTTTCTTTGAACCAATACAACTAGTGAGCCACATAGAAAGTTGCTAAGCTTAATCACTTCATTTTCTAGTTAATTTTGTACTTGCTGCTTAATCTCCTCATTTTCCAGTATCGAGTTACGATACGTACTGAGGTTTGTAAGTTGAGTTAGAGAGGTGTTAAATCTCATGTTTTAT
Source organism: Nicotiana glauca (assembly GCA_026770625.1). Lineage (NCBI taxonomy): Eukaryota > Viridiplantae > Streptophyta > Magnoliopsida > Solanales > Solanaceae > Nicotiana > Nicotiana glauca. The sequence continues at coordinate 188,019 of MU693823.1, forward strand.
CGCCCTCTTTTTTGGGGGGTAACACACACATTTCTTCAAATAAATCAGCATTTTCATCTTATAAATAATGAAAATCACCCTCTATTTCTTGCAAGATAAAGTAACAGATTCAACCTTGGGTATAGTCTCTATTGACCCGATCAACATTAGCACAAACGACTGACTTGCATTTAGCAATCTTTTAGCCTGACCAACTGTTACCAATTCCATTGTTTGCTCCAGAATATCTCCATGGACGACATATGTCTTTCCGTCCTTTCGAAGGTAATACTTATGAGCTCTTTGATAATAGATTGCATCTCGTTCCTAGAGATAGGGATTACCAAAGATCATTTGGCAAATAACAAGGGTAACTATCTTGCACAACGCCTCATCAATGAGTTGGCCAGTAATGGCGAATCGCAATTTGCATTGCTTTTGGATATTAATCTCTGCCCCTTTGTGAATACATCCTAAGTTATAAGGACGAGGATGAGGCATTGTTTTTAATCCTACCTTCTGCACTAAGCTTGCAAATATCAGATTTATCTGGCTTCCTGGGTCTAATATAGCTCCTATTGGCGAATCTCCTAAGTTATTTTGTTTTCTTTATTTGTGTAGATATTTTTGTACTGTTATTTTATTCCTTTATTTGGGCAGATTTTGGTGTATCTTTAGTTTTTCAATAACAGCTCATTATCCTATAATTTAGGAGTAATTATTAGTCCATCCTTTGTACATCATGAATAAATGAATGAGCCTTCATACTCTTCCTGCTGTATACCTTTATGGTATCAGGGCTTTTCAAAGCTCTAACGAGAACCAATTGTCTGCTCGTGTCCTTTAAACCTAACTCATACTTTCTATGTCATCCGTGGTTAATCCAAGCGACTCCATCATCCCTGCTAATAACAGCAATTACTTGGTTCAATTTAATCCAGGTTCCCAACTTCCTCTAATGCTCACTGGTCCAATCAATTTTGTCAATTGGAAGGTCCAAGTCGAGTCTCTAATGTTGGGACATGACATCTATGGCTATCTTGACGAAACTATGACAACACCACCAAACACTGTCACTGTCAACAACTCAGAGGAATCCAATCCCAAATATAAACTCTGGTTTCGTCAGGAAAAGTTGATCGGCAATGCATTGATGGCATTTGTTGATTCGAAGATCACCTCTGCAATCACAAAAACTTCCACCTCCACGCAAGCGTGGGACTCGTTACATAACATGTATGGGAACAAATCTCATACACGGGTGTTTCAGTCATAGAAAATCCTTAGCAACAATAAAAAAAATTCCCGCAGTATGACTGAGCAGTTGCGAGAGATTAGGAACGTTGCTGATGAACTTGCAACTGCTGGAGCTCCTATTCCAGATGACGAACTTGCAGTCAAAATACTCAGTGGTCTAGGACCTGAGTATGATTCGATTTCGGCATTGTATAACAAGCTTCTGAATCAGGAACTTCTGCTGAAGCACCAAGAGCCGAACCAATCAACATCCTCAATCACTGCTGCAATGGCACAAAAAGCTTCCTCAAACAATTTTGTGCCTCACAACAATAAGCGAGGACAACCATGGCGTTCACAAAATTCCAAGCAGCATATGCACTATCATATCCCAGGCAGCAAAATGGATCATCATCACCTAACTGGCATCCAACAGCCCCTCCCCATCGAAATCGTCCAGTTTGCCAGTTATGTTGTCGCACTGGACATACTGCCAATGTATGCCGCTCATGCTCTCATAATCACTTGGAAGCCAAGGCAAACTTTGTTGTTATGCCTTGGATTGTTGGTTCAGGAGCGTCACATCATGTGACTACTGATACTCTGAATCTTGAATATTCAGATGAATATACTGGTATAGAGGATATTACGATCGGTAACGGTAATAAAATCCCTATAACACGCACTGGTCATGTTCAAATAAATGCTTCAAACAAAAGGTTTCAGCTTTGGAATACTTTGTGTACACCAGATATTAAACGTAACCTTATATCTGTGACTCAATTTTGCAAAGATAACCTGACATCAATTAAATTTTTACCCTACGATTTTCTTGTGAAGGATTTGACAACGAGGGCGCCGTTGGCACGAGTCAGAATAAGGAAGGACTTTACGAGTGGCCCTCCGGAGGATACCAATGCAATTTGAGCTACCAACCCAACAAGGCGGAATCTCAGGAGTCTTGGCATAGAAAATTAGGACATATAAAAGAGTGCTCAAGAAACTTTTGTACAAGTTTTCAATTCCAGTGTCAAATTCTGCAAAGTTTGATCATTGTAATTCGTGTTGTTCCAATAAAATCCATAGGCAAACTTTTTCTCAAAACACTCTATTGAGCAAGAAGAGAAATTATTTTTAGTGGTCTTTGGGGGGCCTTGCTTGTTTTGTCAATTGATAAAAAATTATATTATGTTATTTTTGTTGAAAAATTAACAAAATATATTTGGTTATATACGATTAAAAACAAAAGCGAGATCCAAACAATTTTTTCTAAATTCAAACACCTTGTTGAAAATTATTATCAAACAAAAATACTCTCGCTTTACACTGATGGTGGTGGTGAGTTTTAAGGCCTCAAACCATTTCTTCATACCAATGGCATTGAACACCTTGTATCACCACCATATACACCACAACGAGTAGCCATGGCGGAACGTAGACATAGACACATTATTGAAACTACAAAAACCATTTTACATCAAGCCTCCATGCCTCCAATATTTTGGTCATTTGCTTGTCAACAAGCCACATTCTTGATTAATAGATTGCCTACCCCAACACTCAATAATGATTCTCCATACCAACGGTTATTTGGAGAAATTCCAAATTACCACACAATTCGTACTTTTGGTTGTCTCTGTTATATACGGCTTAAATCATATGCAAAACACAAATTAGAACCCAGGTCCACTCCTTGTATATACCTAGGCTATTCTAATACTTATCACAACCATAAGTGTGATGATCCTATCTCTCAAAATATATATGTTTCAAGAGATGTTATTTTTTATAAAAATAAATTTCCTTTTTTTGATGTATTTTTATCTTTAAAAGAGAAAAGAATTTCAAATATAGATTGGGATATCCTACAAAAAGAGTCACATGACTCTAGCCCCAAATCTGTACTGTCTAAAAATCATGAGATTCCATTGCCAATTAAGGTAGCTCTACAATTTCCAGCGGCTTCCTCCGTAGGTTCATCTCTCATGGCCGCGCCAGCGCCCGCCACTGTCACTATTTCTGACACGCAACACCCTACTAATCCAGTTTGCTCTACTGTTACTCCACCAACATCCCAGCCACTAATCCAGTGTCAACGCCGAAATCGGCAAACCCAACAATCTGCCCCAGTGACTAACTTATCTTTGAATCTCAACCAACCATCTACCACATACCCAAGTACCCTCTGTTAACCGACCTGCGACTCACTCACTGAACAATATCAGCAAACCCAAACAAGTTTTTGATTACCTTACCATTATCACTACTGAACCACTTCCCACCACCTATAATCATGCCCAAAAGAGTGCACATTGGAGAGAAGCCATGAAAGTTGAGTTTGAAGCATTGATGAACAACACGACGTGGGAGCTTGTACCACCATCCTCTTCCCAAAATGTAGTTGACTGCAAATGGATCTATCGTATCAAAACCAAACCTGACGGAAATATTGACAAGTATAAAGTTCGGTTGGTTGCAAAAGGTTTTACCCAACGAACAGGTGTAGATTATCATTCTACTTTCAGTCCAGTGGTAAAATCTATCACGGTTAGACTCATTTTATCACTTGTAGTTCAGCATAATTGGCATTTGCACCAGCTGGACGTGAATAACGCATTTCTTCAAGGACACCTTGAAGAAGATGTCTATATGCGTCAACCTCCGTGGTATGCTCATCTTGATTTTCCTCATTATGTGTGCAAATAAAAGAAAGCAATCTACGGCCTCAAACAGGCCCCTCGCACCTGGTACTCTCTATTAAAGCAATTCTTGGTTCAGATTGGCTTTCAAAAGTCTAACTCTGATTCCTCTCTATTTATTTGTCATCATAATGGAGTGTTGGTTTACATTCTTGTATATGTCGATGACATTATTATCACTGGATCCAACTCTGATGTTATTAACCAAGATATACAGGTTCTTTCTGCCAGATTCTCTCTCAAAAATCTTGGACAACTGCACTATTTCTTGGATATTGAGGTCCTTCAATTGACAGATGGTATCATTCTTTCTCAAGCCAAATATGTTTCTGATATTCTTGCTGCCCATAATATGTCTGACTGTAAACCTGTTCAAATACCCATGAGTTCCACTGCGTCCCTGTTACTAAAGGATGATACACCTTGTGTGGATGCCACTTTGTATCGTCAAGTACTTGGTAAGCTTCAATATCTGTCATTTATCAGACCAGATATAAGTTTTGCGGTCAATAAATTATCTCAATTTATGCATGCTCCTACTCAAACACACTGGTCATCTGTTAAGAGACTTCTACGGTATTAAGAGACTTCTACGGTATCTTCAACATACCAAAAATCATGGTTTCCAGATAACGAGCAAGACATCTCCTGGGTTGCTTATGTATGCTGACGCTGATTGGGCAGGTGATATTAATGATAGGACTTCAACTTCAGGGTATATTCTTTACATAGGTCAAAATCCAATTAGTTGGTCATCCAAGAAGCAACGAACTGTTGCTCGCTCCTCCACTGAAGCAGAGTATCGTGCCATAGCTTCTACTCTTGAAGCAGAGTATCGTGCCATAGCTTCTGCTCTTGCTGAAGTCAATTGGGTTCGAAAACTTCTTGCAGAACTACATGTGCAGCTACCTGATCCACCAACAATCTTTTGTGATAATGTCGGTGCTACCTACCTCTGTCAAAATTCGGTCTTACACAGTAGGATGAAACACATTGAAGTTGATTTTCACTTTGTTAGAGATCAAGTGCAGCAAAAAGAGGTGCTAGTTCAGCATTAGCATTCTACTGATCAGCTTGCAGACACACTTACAAAGCCTTTGCCTCGTTTGCTCTTTCACCAGCATCTTCCCAAGTTGAATGTTGTCGATCCCACCTTCAACTTGCGGGGGCGTATTGGCGAATCTCCTTAGTTATTTTGTTTTCTTTATTTGTGTAGATATTTTTGTACTGTTATTTTATTCCTTTATTTGTGCAGATTTTGGTGTATCTTTAGTTTGTCAATTACAGCTCATTATCCTATAATTTAAGAGTAATTCTTGGTCCATCCATTGTATTTAAAGAGCTTTGTATATCATGAATAAATGAATAAACCTTCATACTCTTCTTGATGTACACCTTTAGCTCCAACCACTTTTTGTTTAACCTGAATCACGCAGTGAATAGTTTTTCTTTAATGTCAGGTGTAGAGGGAAGTCGGGAGCATGTCTCCTTCGGTATGGTCATCAAAGACAAACTCTTTTCCATATTACTCAGTTACTTTCTCGAGCTTAACAATATCTTCTGCAACAATTAGTGATTGTGTATGCTTCACCTTCTCCTCTTTCTTCCATTTCTTAGGGAACAATTCTGGAGGCAACTTACAGCATTATTTCTTGGCATGACCTGCAATTTACGGTACACACAATACTTTTCAGGTTTGGATGTTAGGGTAGAAGATTCACCATTCTTTTGGTTTTTAGGACCGAATTTCTTGGTCTGCTTGAAACTTCCTGTTTGTGACTTCTTCTCCCCATAAGTCCTATCTTTTCTTACAATTTCCATTATAGTGGTGCTGGCACTAGATAAATCCTGAATTGGAAACAGGTTTGGTTTAGCCCAAATCCGCTCATGTAAACAAGTTAGATACTCTGCAGGTTGACGGGTCTTATTGTTTGATCTTTCTTTTGTCGTAGTCGATGCCACAGGTTCCTCCGCTCCTCTAGGTACCCTATAGGATAGAATTCCGTTCATACTAGGCGCTTGAATTGACTCCAGGTAAAGTAATCAGCTTCTCTAGTTTTAGTAATAGCCTTCCACCAAATTTTTACATGTCCCGTCATTTTTAACAGTGTGTAGGCGACCTTTTGGGCATTGCTTAACCTCTGAAGAGTGAAATATATCTCCAACTGGTCTAGCCATGATCTAGTTTCTTTGTATCAACCACTCCATCATACACACGGATAACCTTCGCTTCCACCTCAATGATTTCTGGACTAAGGTAGCTTTGTCTGTACCAGCATTACTAACATCTTCATCATCAACGTCGCCAAGTTCTCGCCTTCCCAATGTGCCGACCAATTTGCTGGAAGTGTAATTGACATTCTTTCCTTCTCTTGGAGGCATGGCTGCTTGATTTTCTTATCCAATTAAGGACAGCAGCTATATCACATGTAAGCTTTGAAACTTTCTCAGGTAGATTTGAAGATGGAGCCTCATCGTCGCTGGCCATTGCAGGGACTAGTTGCTGCACTGAATGTCGATGTGTGTCCAATTCAAAAATTTGTTCACCTGTTGCTTTGTATCCTGACTTTGTTTGCACCATCCACATGCATGATCTATTTGCTCTGATACCAAAAGTGATCTGCTTACTACATAGTTTCCAAAAAGGAAAGATTTTCACACGAATTTTAAGTTTCAAAGAAGGAAATAAGATAAGAAGATAGCAGTAAAAATAGAAACTAAAATTCAGTCAACTCTTGGTTCTAGAACTGAAATGAATACATAAGAAAAATCTTCTATCTTCTCTGTCTTGCTCCTATCAACCCTAAGCCCCATTTATACAAATTAAAACTGATTTTGTTCCTAAAAAACCCACAAGTCTGTTGCTGAGAATCAGGACTCATACTCTGTTGCCTATTATTGTGTCATGTTACCTAACTTTGTGGTTGACTAATTCTTGCATCACATTTATTCCGAAAAAATAAATAACTAGTAGCAAAACATAACTAAATAACAATAAGTCTAGTCTAATAAGACCAGATCGTCCCAGATCATTAAGAAATAATTACATAACTAACTTTTTACTTAAAATATAACATCCATTATCTGGCTCTTTGATAGTAAGTTTGTTAGATCAAAAAAATAGAAAGCTAAGACATTGTAAACTCATCATATGCCCAGCCTTACTTTCCAGCCTTAGTCCCAGATCAGCAAGAAATAATTACATCACTAACTTTTTACATAAATTATAACATCCATTATAATTTTAGTTCTACTTTATCTTGATTTAGATTGTGCTATCAAACATTGTCGGCGAATTGAGAATTAAAACATAGAAAAAGGCAGCGCTGCTAAAATAGAATAAATTCATATGCATACTTAATGGAACTACGTATTTATTGGATGACATGGAAGTTCATCTCTTTCATGGAAGCTGGTCTGGCTATGTGAAATAAACAAATTGGCAGCTGCATTAATTCATATCATACACGGATACACATTGTCGACTTGACTAATTTTCAATAATGAGAAAGAACCATATGTATCAATAAATTTTCTTAATAGCTAATTTAATATATACTACTACTACATATCATTAAGTAAATCTTACTAATATACACTAGTTAAGTTAAGAACATACGGTTGGGTAAAACTTAGCTTACTATATAACACATTTTTGTTCCATCAGTCTCATCGAATTAATAAAGGGTCATAGTGAAGCAAGAAATCAGCATAAATAAGCTTTTTTATGTTAATCCAAGGTACGTATATCCTACTGGGGAGAATGCATATTAACAGCTACATTTTTAATCAACAGATTTCCATCTAAGGTTCTTAAGGGTAAAACCCCCTAGGCAGTCTTCTTAAGAAGTTTTGGTTGCTTATGCTATGCCTCTATTTTGTCACATCATAGAGGTAAATTTGCACCTAGGGCAAAGGCATGTGTTTTCATGGGGTATCCTATTGGACAAAAAGAGTACAAACTATTGGATGTTTGTAGAGAGAAGGGGTAATGTGCAGAGAGAAGGCATTGACTACACAGAAACCTTCTCTCCAGTTGTCAAGATGACAACCATCGGATGTTTACTTTCCATTGCAGTCAAGAAAGGATGGCCTATTTCTCAATTTGACGTGAGTAATGCTTTTCTCCATGGGGAGTTACAGGAAGAGGTTTTCATAAAATTTCCTGTTGGTTTATCTTCCCCCAGTCCTAACCATGTTTGTCGACTTAATAAGTCTCTTTATGGCTTGAATCAAGCCTCAAGACAGTGGTATGCACGACTTGCTGGAGCCCTCAGTTTTAAGGGATTCTCTTCCTCCCTAAATGATTATTCCCTATTTTTTAAATACACAGGGGATCTCATTTCCATTGTTGTTGTATACGTGGATGATATTCTAATTACATGCAATAATTATGCTGAATTATCAGATCTTAAAGGCTTTCTACATTCTGAGTTCAAAATGAAGGATCTTGGCCTCTTCACTACTTCTTAGGCATGAAAATTCTAAGGGAGCATGATGGAATTATTATAACTCAAAGGAAATTCACCACTGACCTGCTTGCTGAATTTGATTGCACTACTCTTCCACTTTTTTCTTCTCCAATTGATCCATCTTCCAAGTTGACAGCAAATTGTGGAGCTCCTTTATCTGATGCTTGCCTCTATCGTCGTTTTGTTGGCAAGCTCAACTATTTGACTCACACGTGTCCTGATCTCTCATTTGCTGTTTTGACTCTCAGTCAGTATATGCAACGCCTTAGCATTGGGCATTTCACAGCAGCTTTACGAGTTCTTAGATACCTTCGCTCTAACCCTAGCGAGGGTTTGTTTCTCAATGCTCGACCATCTTTTGATTTATTGGCCTTCTGTGATGCTGATTAGGCTTCTTGCCATGATAGTCGTCGCTCAGTCAGTGGTTTTTTCATTAGTTTGGGTGGTTCACCGGAATCTTGGAAATCTAAGAAGCAAGCTTCCATGTCTCTATATTTCACTGAAGTAGAGTATCGTTCAATGCGTCGCCTCGTGGCTGAGCTTACTTGGTCAACTCGTCTTCTCACAGATCTATCTGCTCCTCCTCCGATTTCGATTCTGGTTCCAGTTTTTTCTGACAGCCAGACGGTGATACATATTGCCCGGAATCCTGTTTTTTATGAAAGAACCAAACACGTTGAACTCGATTGCCACTTTGTGATGCAACAGTTCCTTTCCGACCTCATCTCTCTCTCTCTTTTGTACCCTCAAAACTCCAACTTGCTAATTTATTCACAAAACCCTTGTCAAGGCCCTTTCACAAATCGATTCTTGGCAAGTTGGGGGTATCTTGTATCCCCTCCAACTTGAGGGGGATGTTGGAATACATCAAGAAATTTCTCAACCTCACTCTTTAATTTCTCAATAAAGATTTCACACAGAAGAGGAGAAAAAGTTCGATGAAAAAGAAGAAGAGAAAAAAGGATTTTTTGGACAAAAGAATTTCGGACAAAACTAAGCTAAAGCCCTTTTGTGTGATAAGCCATGTGGCACCATCTCAGCCAACATGATCAATTAATGAAGATATAATCTAGACAGTCCATTGCACATGCTGAAGGAATATTAATTAGTTACATTGTTAGGATATAGCTAATAGAAATAAGACAATTGTACATAATTCATAGGGTAGTTTTATTTTCAGATTCATTCCTAGGTAGCAAAATATTTGTATAAATATACAGTCTTCTTGTACAATGATTCATTAAGAAATACAGAAATTTTCATAATCATCTCTCTAAATTCCTACATGATCGGATAATTGAAGGCACCATTCGATGTATCACTTTTGCACACAAGAAATTGCCAAAAGCTGAGCAGGAAGATCATGAACAAATACATGAAAGTATTCTAGACAACTCTTTCATTATTTTTGGCTTCATCGGCCTAAAAGATCCATGTCGACCTAGTGGAAAGAAAGTTGTGGAAGATTGCCAAAATGATGGTGTGAATATCAAGATGATCACTGGTGACAATGTGTTCACTGCAAAAGCCATAGCCACAGAACGTAGGATTCTTCATCCTGATTTGGAAGCAGACGAAGGAGCGATCATACAAGGTTAGAAATTTCACAATAACAGATGAAGAACGTATGGAGAGAGTAGAGAAGATTCGTGTGATGGCAAGATCATCCCCTTTTGACAAATTTCTAATGGTGCAGTGCTTGAGAAAGAAAGGTCATGTTGTCGCGGTCATAGTTGATGGCACGAATGATGCACTAGCTTTAAAAGAAGCAGATATAGGACTTTCTATGGGGATACAGGGCACTGAAGTGGCTAAAGAGAGTTCAGATATTGTGATTTTGGATGATAATTTTGCTTCAGTTGTCTCTGTTCTGAAATGGGGAAGATGTGCCTATAACAATATTCAGAAATTCATCCAATTTCAGCTCATAGTAAATGTGGTGGCACTTGTAATTAACTTTGTAGCAGCTGTTTCAGCTGGTGAGGTACCACTCACAGCAGTACAGTTGCTATGGGTAAATTTGATCATGGACACATTAGGGGCACTAGCACTTGCAACAGAGAAGCCAACCGAGGAACTCATGAAGAAGCTACCAGTCGGTAGGACTGAGCCACTTATCACCAACATTATGTGGAGAAATCTAATGGCTCAGGCCTTGTATCAGATTGTTGTTCTATTGACCTTCCAATTCAAAGGCGAATCAATCTTTGGCGTCAACAAGAGGGTAAATGATACTTTGATTTTCAACACATTTGTTCTTTGCCAAGTGTTCAACGAATTTAATGCACGAAATCTGGAGAAGAAGAATGTTTTCGAGGGAATACACAAGAACAAGTTGTTTGTGGCAATCATTGGAATCACTTTGGCTCTTCAAGTGGTGATGGTGGAGTTTTTGAAGAAGTTTGCAGACACAGAGAGGTTGAATTGGGGGCAATGGGGCATCTGCATTGGTTTGGCAGCTGCATCTTGGCCAATTGGTTGGCTAGTCAAGTGCATAACTGTCCCTGAGAAACCAGTTTTCAGTTATCTCAGGTTGAATTACTTGAAATCCTGAGTAAGATTAGGTGTTTACTTTGTTTTTTCCTAAGGTNAGAAATTCATCCAATTTCAGCTCATAGTAAATGTGGTGGCACTTGTAATTAACTTTGTAGCAGCTGTTTCAGCTGGTGAGGTACCACTCACAGCAGTACAGTTGCTATGGGTAAATTTGATCATGGACACATTAGGGGCACTAGCACTTGCAACAGAGAAGCCAACCGAGGAACTCATGAAGAAGCTACCAGTCGGTAGGACTGAGTCACTTATCACCAACATTATGTGGAGAAATCAAATGGCTCAGGCCTTGTATCAGATTGTTGTTCTATTGAACTTCCAATTCAAAGGAGAATCAATTTTTGGCGTCAACAAGAGGGTAAATGATACTTTGATTTTCAACACATTTGTTCTTTGCCAAGTGTTTAACGAATTTAATGCACGTAATCTAGAGAAGAAGAATGTTTTCAAGGAATACACAAGAACAAGTTATTTGTGGCAATCATTGGAATAACTTTGGCTCTTCAAATGGTGATAGTGTAGTTTTTGAAGAAGTTTGCAGATACAGAGAGGTTGAATTGGGGGCAATGGGGAATCTTCATTGGTTTGGCAGCTGCATCTTGGACAATTGGTTGGCTAGTCAAGTGCATAACCGTCAAGAGAAAGCACTTTTCAGTTATCTCAGGTTGAATTACTTGAAAGCCTTGTTCAAATAAGTAAGATTAGGTGTTTACTTTGTTTTTCAATAAGGTTATAATTAGTTCCAATTATATAAGTTTGTTAGTACTAGGAGTAGCTGATGGATTAATTGATCGTTGTTGCATTTTGTTATTAATCACTACCATTTCCCTGTATTCTGCTTTTAAATAAGGAGCTCTATGGAACACTATTACTATAATTACAATATGACTCAAAAGAAAAAAATTATAGGTCTAAATCGTTCACCAGCTTGTAAGCCAGTTTAAGAGAGTAGGTATGAATTTATCAATATTTGTAAAATGAATAAGAAAGTAGCTTATTCTTGATTGTAGACAATGTGCCCGGGCAAATAATATACTCAAAGTTGTGAAGCTTTAAACTGACATTTGCAAATTGCAGCTTCTTCAATTGAAAATGTGAAATATCCCAAGGGAGAAGAGATGTTTGTTTCTTACCTGTTCCATTTTAGCAATATTGACAATACTCAGATCTCCTATATTGGCAAAATGAAAGATCAACAGAAAAGGTGTGGATATCTGTTTCGCATGCCCGATTCGGATTCCCATGTAGCTGCCTTGACGGTCTTACCTCTCTACTGCACTCAGACTGAAAGATAACTCATTTATCTAAACAAGCGAACCTGCAGGGCTAGAATAGCCACCGGCTCCTCCTCATAAGTCAAATCTTTCTCCAACTGGACATAGCTAAAACCTAGCACATGATATGGATCACCGTGATACTTTCGGAGCATGGAAACATGTAATACCGGATGAACTGATGACAAACTAGGTGGCAATCTTATAAGACACCTCACCCACTCTCCAAAGAATCTCAAAAGTTTCGATGTACCTAGGGTTAAACTTGCCCTTCTTTCCAAACCTCATTAAGTCCTTCATGGGTGACACACGGAGAAATATTCTCTCTCCGATCATGAATGCAACCTCACGAACTTTACGATCGACATAAATTTTCTTCCTATACTAAGCTATGTAAATTCTATCCTGAATGATCTTAACCTTATCCAAGGCATCCTGTACCAAATATGTACCCAATAATCCGTCTCGAACCATCCAACTAAAAATCGACATCGCCTATCGTATAATGTCTCATAGAGCGCCATCTAAATGCTCGACTGATAGTTGTTGTTGTAGGCAAACTTCGCAAGTGGCAAGAACTGATCTCAAGATCCTCTGAAGTCAATAACACAAGCGCGGAGCATATCTTCCAATACCTAAATAGTGCACTCAAACTGTCCATCCGTCTGAGGATGCAATGTTGTACTCAACTCAACCAGTGTGCCTAACTTATGCTGTACTGCCCTCTAGAAATGTGAGGTGAACTACGTGTCTAGATCAGAAATGATAGACGCGGGCACACCGTGAAGATGAATGATCTCGCAGATGTAAATATCTGCCAACCGCTCTGAAGAGTAGTTAATTGCCATAGGAATGAAATGCGCTGACTTAGTCAGCCAATCCACAATGGCCGAAACTGCATCGAACTTCCTCTGAGTCAGTGGGAGTTAAACAACGAAATTCATAGTGATACGTTCCAACTTTCACTCAGGGATCTCTATCTTCTGAAGCAAACCACCAGGATCTGATGCTCATATTTTACTTGCTGACAATTTAAACATCGAGCTAAATATGCAACTATGTCCTTCTTCATCCTCCTCCACCCATAATGCTGCCACAAGTCCTTATACATCTTGGCAATGCCCGAATGAATAGAATACCAAGAACTGTGGGCCTACTCAAGAATCAACTCTCAAAGTCCATCTATATTAGGCACACAAACACGACCATATATCCTCAGAACTCCATCATCTCCAATCGTAACCTACTTGGCATCTCCATGCCACAATGTGTCCCTAAGGACAAGAAAATAAGGGTCATCATTCTACCGCTCCCTGATGCGCTCAAACAATGAAGACCAAACAACGGTACAAGCTAGAACACAATACGGCTCAGAAACATCCAACCTCACGAAGTAATTGGCCAAAGCCTAACCATCTAATGTAAGTGGTCACTCACCGAATGGAATGAACGCAAATCTTGCCATACTCACTAACTTCCTGCTTAAAGCATCGGCCATCACATTGGCCTTCCCAGGGTGATACGAGATAGTGATATCATAGTCTTTCAATAGCTCCAATCACCTCATCTACCTCAAATTAAGCTCTTTTTGCTTGAACAAATAATTCAAACTACGATGATCTGTGAATACCCCATGCGACACACCGTAAACATAATGCCTCCTGTTGATACCCAATTTTTTTCTATATATTTTTCGTACCCAAAATACTTCCAAAATAGCATATTTGTGCATATATAAGCACACCCATGAGTTTTGATATTTTTTGATGATTTTTAAACCAATTTATTGCCTTATTTTATACCATAAAATCCAATAATTATTCCTAAAATTTGTCATTTTGGTGAACGATTTATTTTATTCTCATATTTATAACAAAACATAGATAACATAATTTTTGTAGATTTTTTACAAATTCATTTGGTATTTTTAAAACTAAATTGCATATAATTGCAATACTAGCCTCTTTAAAGATTCAATTGTAATTATATTATAAAATTGACTCCAGTATTTTTAATTTGAGGATTATGTGTCATTAATCATTTTATCATATTTGATTTATTTCCATAAATTATTTTACTATTTTTATAAATAAAACAAGGGAAAAGTTGCTATTTAAGAGTTAGCCCTTTGCATTTCAATTTTAGACCGAAATTAACCTCAATCCTAATCCCAAATCAAACCCAAAATTTCCTACCAAATTTCTTAATTAACCCGACCCACGGCCTGTTTATTTTTTTCCCGCCCGGCTACCTTTTCATCCAGGTTGTTGATCAAATGATCAACGGCCACATTTCCTCCTGACCATTTTAATTCCCAAATGACCCTAACCATATCCCCATTCTCCAAATTTGCTGTCTCTGATTCCTCTTGTCTCTCTCGAACCTTTTCAACCTCTGAAAATCTAATATCCACCTACCTCCCCTTCGACCTCAAATCACCAAAATCCATGGCTAATCTAGCCATGGACAACCTCTATCCACTATCTCCTACCCTCGCACGCTTGCTCATTGAAGATTCGAGGCTAGACCTCGAAGGTCTTCATCCAGACCTTGGCCGGTTTGAGTTTCTTTAGCCGTTTCCGACTTTCCTCCGGCGTATCTCAGCCTCTCGAGCCTGGATTCGACCATGCTAGCTCAGAACCATTCTCGAGACTTCCAAGCGTTCTCATCCTTTTGGGTTCTCAGAAACCCTAGCCTAATCGAGGTTCCTTTTTTTCTTATTCGTCTAGATCTATGCTAGATCTATGATGTGTGTGCCATTATTGAGATTTTCCCCAATTTCCCTTTTTCAAAACTGTTTGAATCCTATTTTTACGGTTTTCTGAAAATGGTTTCTAAATGTTTCTGATTCTTTTACTCTTTTTATGTGTGTTCATGATCGTTGTTTTATTCCTTGTTATGTTCAAGCATGCTTTTGTGTGTCTTACTGGATCTTTTACGGAGATTCTATTACCTCTTTTATTGATATGTTAGCCTAGGTTATTGACTCGTTTTTGCTTATGTGTTTAAGCTCATGATTTGATTTTGTTTCTGAGTTCTGCTGATCATGCTCTTGCCTACCTTCGTCTTAAAACTCGTAATTTCCTCTTACTTCTGTTTGTGCATATCTAACTATCTCTGCGACTTTGAACGATTCCCTCACCTTCGACTCCATGTGAAACCTTAAGATTTGGGGGGTTTTCTTTTCTTTGAAATGAGAGACACTAGGGTTTCACTCTAAAATCCTAGGTTTACAGACTCATGATGAGTCTGTAATCTAACTTGTAAACTTATTTGCCTATGATTATGGAAAAAACTCTCATTGTTCTTCTTTGTTTTGAAGTGCATGCTTATATATAATTCCATTTCAAAGTTTTTTTTTTGAAATTCCTTTAATCAAGCTAACAAATTCGTTACTAATTTCTCTTGATTGAACCTCTTTTACCTTACTGATGTTTTCCTTAAATAATTGATCCTGTATCTTTTGTGATTTTTTACCAACGTTTGAATTATTTACTTCCTTAATTATCTCAGTCTCTTTGTGATTTACAACTGGATCCAAGATCCCATGACTGATTTTTAAACTTATACCTTATTCTTACTACTGTGCCTTTTTTCCTTAAATATCCAACTGTGTATGTGACCTTATTTGTGCACCATATGGTCTCTTTACCTTAATTTAGCCTTAATAAACTAATTCTCTCTTCCTTCTTAGTCGTCTGAACTAGACCCTTAATTAAAGGAGTTTGTCTACCTTAATTGATACTAATTTGATTAGTTTCTATGTTTATACCTTTGTGCCTGCCTCACATGTTTTCAAAACTATATAAAGGCTCAGCCCTCCCCTTTTCAAAGAAGAAGGAAAAATAAGTAAGTAACAATCAAGCAATAGTAGGCAATCTGCTTTCTACTCCCTTCTTCTCTCGAATACACAGACCAGTTTTGTGTACTTCTACTCTTTAATTTATGAAATACCCTTTAAGCTCTCCTTGAATCTTCAAGTGGTTCTACTGAAAACCTGAGTTGTTTCTGCTGCTTGCTTGTTGTGATTACTCTACTATTCTCTTACTTTGCAACTGGTATGTCCATCTTAGTTTAAATACTGCTCCTCCACTATGTGTTTTACATCCTAGTTCTGTTATGCTTTCCTTTACTGTTTTTCTACAACTTTGTCATTATTGTTCTTATGTGAATCCCCTTACCCTTTACCTTTTACCCTTTACCCTATGTATGTGAGTTATGGTTCAGGGCATAATAACACTCTAATATTGTTGTTTATGATTCTGAACTGGTTCTTTGAATCCCAAACTCAATCAATTCCCACTCCTTTTCCTCTTTTATATGTCTGAGCCTTGGACTTGAGTCTGATACTGTCCTAATCACTATCCAGACATTGGTCTGACCTTCGAAGGTCTGCTCCTAACTTGTTCAACCAAACAAGTGGTCAGGGGTGTGCCAGCCTACATTGTGGCTAGGTATGACTACCACCTTTCATGGCTCCCCAATCCCCCTTTCACTTCGCACTTACTCTTAGTTATAAGTTCTGCCCCTCTCTTGCAAGCCATTCTTTGGGACCCTTGAGCTCCCTCTAAACGTGGATTTCTGAGAGTTGGCTCTTCCACACTGCACTATTTCTATTCTAATGGTATCCTGGGTGTCAGCAATGCCTGGAATCCCTGAGATTCCTTGGAACTTTGAAACATCATGGATAAAGAGAAGGCTTTGGACATCTGGATCCCCGAAGTGGCTCAATCACATATTATTAGACATTAAGGTTGAATTAGGCTGCTCGGATCTAGCTGTTAGCACTTAATGTACTTTTTAATTTCCAGTTTGATCTATTGGGTTGTATTAACTTGTATGAAACTTGGGGAGTATAGAAAAAAGGGTGTGGGAGGGGTCTTTACTTTCTTGCATCCAAGGGGTAGAAATTATGATTTAGGAGTTTACTTATAATCAAACTAGAAATCCTGCCTATAGGCCCTTTAATACTGATTCAATCACATAGAGACCATGCGTATAGGATTTAATGCTTAACTTCACTGCAAATCACCTAAAAAGCATGTCTATAGGATTAAACATTCATGTTATGTAGTTACGCATATAGACATCATGTCTTAGGCTCTTGCATTTCTGCATATACAAATGTCATTAGGCGAACCGTTGGTAGGTTTAATAATAAGGTTGCATATAGACCTCATGTGTATAAGATTTTTATTAATGTCATGAAAAGGTATTAAAATCAGTAAACATATAGAAAGCATGATTATAGGGAATCTCGAATTTTTAGCAATCTCATTTGTTTTAAAACAGTATCAATTACTGGAGCTCGTATCTATTTTACTAAAAACTTGTAATTTTTCTACCCTCTTTTCTGAAACAACTGGTAACTCTTTTCTAAAATCAGTTTTCATCTTTTTTCTGAAATTTGTTTCTCTGTTAAAACTGATAACTCTTTTTTTTCTAAAATCAATATGCATCTTGTCTGAAATTCGTTTCTTTCTGTTAAACTGGTTACTCTTTTACATCTTTTTCCTGAAATCAACAGATCATATGCCTAATTTTATTTCGGCACATAGACAAAATGTTGGCTAATTAATCATTGGGTCAGTCCCCGACAACTGTATCCGAGTCACCTAATGCAGACTTTCTGTCTAAATATATATGTTGAACCAGTCTGCTCGCTGCTCAATTTTAATTTAAGACCAAATCGGTATTTGTCAAGGCATGCTAAAATATATGATTATTTGACTTCTGGGGTTAATTTAGGCCTTATTTGCTTGTTTTGTTCTTCCTTTTTACTTGATACTTGTTTTGAATGTTGAGCTAGAATTTTATCCTTTAAACTCCACAAAGGCCTCCATCCCTTTCATTCCCTTTAGGATTAGAAGTCCTAATACCCCGGGACTAATAGGATTGGGATGGGTAGTAGCATTCGATAAGTAAACGATACCGTTCATCACTTTAATACCTTTAACGGGGTGGGAAGGGTAGACATGGAGATGATGATTACACGATAACACTCCGCGTACAATTGGGTACCAGTGTTGCATGAATGATCCATGTAATGTATAAACCTAGGACCCCCCCTCCCTCTTTACTAGTTGAACAATTTCTTTTTTCTGAATCTTAAAAGTTGTTGCACTTTCAATTTCTGGTTCTCACATAATTTTCGGTTTGATCACACTAAGTACTAGACTCCTTCTCTCTACTTGCACATTTTACCAAACTGCTCCTTTCTAAAATTCAGCATTTCTTTTAACCTTTTGTACTTCTTGTACTTGTTTATTTGTACTTACAGCCACAATTGTAGCATGGCCGAGAACCACACTTGTGGATCTTGAGGGGTGCCTAACACCTTCCCCTCGAGATAATTTCAAGCCCTTACCCAAAACTCTGGTATTTATCTTTAATTTTTTCTAGAAGTGTCCAAATGCACTATAATCATTAGGTGGCGACTCTTCAAACTCCAAAAACTCAATTCCCAAAGCAGGAAAAGAGTTGTCTTCCCGAATGTCGATAATCCAAGGAAAAAAAGGGGGGCGTCGACAGCATGGCGTCTCTGCTGTGGATTTCTTTAGGCTTTTACCATTGCATGATATACGTGACTTTATTGCTTTCTTTTATTGCTTTTTTTTAATGCCTTTATTTGAAACTACTGACTTGTTTCTTTTGTTTCTTTTTCTTTAATTACTTTCATTTACTGCTTTTCCATCAATACTGTTGTAATTTTTGAACAATCATTACGGAATTTATTGTATGAACGTGAAAATACATGTCAACATGTTTCATTCTTGTAAATTGCATTTTTTCAGCATCATATTCCACTCGTGCCAAACAAATACTATAGCAACGCTTATAATAAGAAGTTGCGCACTTCCAATACTATCACCCCCTAAATTTGGCAAAAAGCATATTTGCGGTAAAACCAGTCGATCAACGGTGTAGTCGACGGTTCCGTGCCTTTCCCTCTTGAGTTGTCTGCTCAAGGGTACCAGTCTAGCACTTCAAAATAGAAACCTTATTCCATTCAAATCGTACATGCATCATGGTCAAACCTAGCCGAGTCAGTTATGTTGTCCACATAATGACTCATTAAGATAGCCTTGTCCAAAGTCCACCGGGTTTCCTTGAAACCCAAACGGACGCCTCCATGTTCTGTGCATTTATTTGGAGAACTTAAGTGCTTGCTATGCTAATTATTGATTTGAATAGTCGAGTTTGGTGAGGGTAAGGGCCTAACACTCTGTTTTGCAAAAATGAGGCACAAGATCCCCAGATTTGGCATGGTAACCAACATTGATCCAAGGCTGCTGAATTGGTGGTGCGATCTCCATTCTAATGATCAAACACTCATCCGCAAGTACTTAGGGAATCTACCTTCTCTCCTAGAGATTCAGCCTAACAACATAATCATAGAGATTGCAACATTGTTCTGAGATAATGATAAATCTGTGTTCCGCGATGGTGATCTTGAAATGACTCCTTTACTTAAAGAGATAAGGGGTTTAGCTGGAATTCCTCGGGAGACTCCGGGTTTTGTTATGCCAGAAAATCGCAAAGGAAGGGGTTTCCTTAAGATGATGGGACTAAAGAAAAACCCAGACTTGACATATTTGAAAGACTCTTACATCCCATTTGACTATCTATATGAAAGGTACGGCCATAGCAAGTCATACCGCACCTATTCAGACGAATTTGCTATCACCTCATTGGGACATGTCCATAAAAGAGTCTTTGTTTTCATATTTTGCTTTTTGGGGATGATTTTGTTCCCTATGAAGAAGGCTAGGATCCACACGAGACTAACCATGGTAACCAAAACTTTGATGGAAGGGATTGGTGGGCAAACTTTCAGAATAGTGGCCACGATCGTCACCGAAATATATCGCGCCTTAAACAAATGTCAACAACAAGGCAGTCATTTTGAGGGTTGCAACTTATTACTTCAGCTTTGGCTCATGGAACACCTCCAGAAAGGAGAATACCGACAAGAGATCCTACGCGGAGATTGGGATGATCATATCGCCTTCCACCAGCCAAGGCGTATGAATTACATGCCTAAAATGTTTGCTCTACCGGAGGACGCCAGAGGATGGGTTGAATTGTTCAAAAATCTGAAAGAAGATCAGGTGTAATGGATGTTTGAGTGGTTCCCCATGGATGAATTCATTGTCCGATCCCAAGATGAGCCATTTCTTATATTAATTGGTTTGAGAGGGACTTATCCTTACGTTCCTCTCCGAGCCATGAGGCAAGCTGGAAGAAAACAAATCATACCAAGGGTCGATAAAATGAGTCACCTCAGGGCTGATTTCCAGGACTATGATAGCCCTCACAGGTGCCAAGCAAAATTGTTTTTGGGAAAGAATCCATTGAGCCAGACAGGTACTACATCCGTTGTGTGCCGCATTATTCGGGTTGGTTAAAAGATAATAGCATGGGTCAGCCGAGATTCGTTCAAGGTCACAGAATTATTAACGAGCATACTAAAGCACATGTTAAGTATAATCAACTGTGCAAGAGAATTTGAGAGTGTGAAAGTGAGCATCGGGAAATACAAGAAGCCCATCAGAAATTGATCGAGGAGTGGAAAGAAATGGCTGTCAGCGCCAACAATCGCTTAGGGTATTTGGAGCGGGGTCTAGTAGAGTTGGAAGGGAAGTTCATCAAAAGGATCGAAGACTGCCAAAACCTTGAAAGAAATCCAGGCAGACATCTGGCCCGAGCTTACCTACTGCTAGGAATTGGTGGAGCTGTTCGAGGGAGACAAGGATGCCAAATCCGGGGAAGGTCCTCCTGGGACAAAGTATTTTGCTTTAATGATGTGATGAGGCCAATGGCCACTAGTGGCATTTACTTTCTGTTATTTAGAGTTGTTTTGGATTCATCTTATTTTTATCAATAAAATGAGGCATTTAGCATTATAAGTTCTCCAAAACTATTTGTCGCTAGGCCTACCTCGAGCACAACGAGGCATCAAAATTAGGACGCGATTTATATTCCCGCACAATGTGTTTAAATATTGCAATATTTTTCCTCAGAACCCACACTAACTTGCTACCTTTTTGCTTTTCTGTATTTTTTTATTCCCCTCCCCAAAGGTTAGTTCGTCCATTCTGGCACCATCGGCATACTCTACAAGATCCAAGGGCCCTCCACCACCTCCTCCTCCAAGTCCTATTAAAAACAAGAACAAAGGCAAAATGGGAGACGCAAGTTCTAGAAAGGAGATCGAAAAGGAGGACTATTCTCAGGGTACCCCGATTGCTAAGGGAACTACTACTCATCTTGAGCGAAAATTGCTAAAATTCCAGGAAGAATTGGACCAGGTTCGAAACTTGGAAAGCGTATCATTCACTCTTATTGCTCCTGATGTTAACACCCAGAATCCCGTACCTCCACAAAATACCCCACAACCACAGATACAACCCACTCACTGCAACGCATGACACACTCCAAATAACACTCCATTACTCATTCTCGAGCCACTAAACACTACCAGTGAACATCTCCACAACACTCATATTTATGTGGATACTGTACCCAACTACACCCAACCAATCTCAAATGCACCTGAGTCTGATGACAAGGACTCCCTTATGAGGAACTTAGCGGCAGAACTCAAGAAGTTAAACAGTCGAGTACAGGGTATGGAAGGTAACAAAGGTATTGAAGGGTTAAATTATGAAGACCTATGCATTCAGCCAGATGTTGAACTTCCGAAGGGTTACAAACCTCCCAAGTTTGAAATGTTTGATGGGACAGGAGATCCCAGAGTCCACCTGAGCACATATTGTGATAAGCTGGTTGGGGTCGGAATAGATGAGAAGATCCATATGAAGCTCTTCATGAGAAGCTTGAAGGGAGATGCAATATCCCGGTACATCAGCCAAGACCCCAATAAATAGATGAGTTAGGTGATCATGGCATCAGATTTCATAGTTAGATTCCAATTTAATACAGAGAATGCACTAGATTTATTCTACATACAGAATTTGAAGAAGAAGCCCACCGAAACATTCCGCGTGTATGCCATTCGTTGGAGGTTAGAAGTTGCAAAGGTTAGGCCAGCCCTAGAAGAGGAGAAAATGAATAGATTCTTCGTTCGGGCTCAGGATCCCAAATATTACGAGAGGTTGAGGTTGATCGAGGGTCAGAAGTTCTCTGATATCATCAAACTTGGAGAAAGAATCGAAGAGGGCATTAAGAATTGTATAGTTACAAATCTTGAAGCCGTGCAAGCCACCAATAATGCTTTACAAACTGGTGGCTCATCCAAGAAGAAAGATGTAAGTGCCGTGATGGTCGCACAGGGAGCCAAATCACCACCAAAATACCACACTTACCCATCACCTCCACTTACATATTAGCCCATCCCGAATTACCAAGAACCCGTACCCTCTTATCCATCACCCGTTTACCAGTCCTCTCCACCTCTCACATATCAACCCACCTCACCCAGATACTCTCAACCAGAACCTGTTTACCAAGCTTATAACGCTCAACCCTCTCATTACCAATCACCACCCACCCGTCAAAATTTTCCAAGACCCAGACCAAATTTTGACTGTAAACCTCCAAAACAATACATATCTATCGCATTGACCAGCTATATGAAAGACTTAAAATTTCTCGTTACGTCACTCCCATCCCAGCCAAAGCTCCAAAAAACCCCTCCCAGTGGGTCAACCCAACAAAACATGTGCGTACCATTCCAGTATGAAGGGACACACCCTTGACGAGTGTCGTTCATTGAAAGATAAGATTCAGACCTTGATCGACAATAAGGTCATTGTAGCAAAGTAGCCTACTCCTAATGTTCGTAATAACCCCCTACCTGACCACAAAGGTGGAGACATTCATATGATCGAGATCGAGGATGATTGGGACCATAAAGGGTCGATAAGTTTGATTGCTGAAGGGAATGAACCAAAGAAACCACTGGTTAACCTTAACCCAATTGTTTTGCAGAACCATATCTCAAGGGATGGTGAAGTAAATATGTCTATACCTCTTGAACATGAAGTGCCTCCTTCTGCAAAGGCGTCCAAGCCAATCGAGGTTGAATTTTGAGTTCCAAAGGCACCTGCACCCTTTGATGTTGATGTGTTACCACCAAGGGTCCCTATTCTAGTGGCAATAACGGGCATAACACCATTCCACTCAGATGCCATACCATGGGATTACACTGCCGAAGCCAGGAGGAAAGGAAAGACCAAGATTGTAGAAACGATTGCCGCACAAGGAACGACTAGGATAGGAAGGGTGTACACTCCAGAGCACCTAGTTGAATCTGGAAAGCAAGCCCCAGGATGGCCTATTAAAATAGAGCCCGATGATTTTTGGAGGAAAATATAAGCTAAGGAGTACTCAGTCGCTGAACAGTTGAATAAAACGCCAGCACTGATATCTATCCTGGCTCTTCTGCAGAGTTCAGATGCTCACAAGAATGCCTTAATGAAGATACTGAGCGAAGCCTATGTTCCTAGCAATATAACTGGCGGTGAAATGGCGAATATAGTGGGATAAGTGCTGGAGAGCCACAAAATAGCCTTCCATGAAGACGAATTGCCGCCAGAAGTTTTGGGCCACAACAAGGCACTGCACATCACCGTGCAGTCCGAAGATTATTACATCACTAGGGTTCTGATCGATGGGGGATCAAGCCTCAACATCTGTCCGCTTGTAACTCTCAGAACTTTGGGAAAAGGCCTACACAAGATAAAAAATGGGGCTATCAATGTCAAAGCCTTCGATGGATCCCATAGATCTACTATTGGAGAAATCAGCCTGTGCTTGCAAATGGGGCTAACATGGTTCGACGTCGATTTCCAAGAGATAGACGTCCCAGCATCCTACAACTTGCAATTGGGATGCCCTGGATCCATGCTGCTGGAGCCGTAGCATCGACCCTGCATCAGGCGGTAAAGTTTGAATAGAACCACCAAGAGGTGATCATTCATGGTCATGGTAGTAACCCTATATATAGTCGCCAGACCAACCCAATGATCGGGGGCAGAAGGAGAATAGGCAGAGAAGCATACCACCATATCTAAAGGGTCAGCGCTGTAGATAAGGACAAGTGGTGGGATAACAAGATCGAAAGTATCCTGAATTGGTGTGGGTACGAGCCTGGAAAGAGACTCGGTAAAAACCTTTAGGGGATCACTAAGCCCATCGAACTGAAGAAGCATGGCACTACCTTTGGCTTAGGGTATGGTTATACTTGAAAGGAATTCCCAAACTGGTCGCCACCATGGCGCGACCCCTACTATCCATTGGAGTCTCCGATACCTAGCCTGGAGTAGACCTTCTAACCAGCAAATACTATATATGGGTCAGAAGAGGATGAAGTGTTGACAGCCATGAAGAATTTGTTCCTGGAGGATGATGACATGGACTGTTGTGTTCTTTTTGAGGAGGAAGGGGAGGAAGGGCCTTCTGTACAAGTTGTAAGCAGGGGAGACCGCCTCAGCAACTGGTCAATTAGGACCGTTAGAGCCCGGAGGGTTTCGGGCTAGCAAGGTTATACAAAAGCAGCATGCATCATATTTTTTAGTTTACTTTACTAGTTGATTTTCTTTCTGCATTGTCTTTAATTTCGAAAAGAGCTCCGATGTTTCAAATAGTTTTGCATTTAATCAAAGCATTTTAGTTTATCATATATATCTCGCTTATTATTTTCTCTATCATTTACTCTATTTTTATACAACATTACTATTACTTATCTTGATGATAAACCAATGACTGTGACTTGCAACGAAAAAACGCAACAAAAGGATATAGACTCAGAAAAAGATGAAATACCTGAAGAGGTCATCAGAGAGGTTGAGAATTTTGAGATTAGACCTAAGTCCAACCTGGAAGAAACTAAGGTCATTAATTTGGGAGATACACAGAATGTCAAAGAAACTCGCATCAGTGTTCACTTGTTGCCATCAGAGATGAAAGGATATGCGAGATTTTTGAAAGAATATGAGGAAATATTTGCCTGGTCGTATGATGATATGACTGGTCTCAGCACAGCCATTGTAGCTCATAAGTTGCCAACAGATCCAGCCTGTCCACCGGTAAAGCAGAAGCTCAGGAAATTCAAGCCCGACATGAGTTTGAAAATCAAAGAAGAGGTTACTAAGCAAGTCAAAGCTAAGATTCTCAAAGTGGTAGAGTATCCAACATGGTTAGCAAATATCGTGCCAGTACCAAAGAAGGATGGGAAGGTTAGAATTTGTGTCGGCTACCGGGATCTCAATGGGGCCAGTCCCAAAGATGACTTCCCCTTGCCAAACATACATATTCTTATCGACAAATACGCCAAGCATGAGTTGCAGTCTTTTGTTGATTGTTTCGATGAGTATCATCAGATATGGATGGATGAGGAAGATGAAGAAAAACGGCTTTCATCATGCCATGGGGGATGTATTGTTACAAAATGATTCCATTTGGGTTGAAGAATGTGGGCGCCACCTATATGAGAGCCATGACTACTATCTTTCACGACATGATGCACAAGGAGATTAAGTTATATGTGGACGACGTCATCCAAGAAAGCCACTGATCATATGGAAGACCTGAGAAAGTTCTTCAACAAACTGAGAAGGTATAACCTGAAACTGAATCCCGCCAAGTGTGCATTTTGTGTTCCTACCGGAAAACTATTGGGTTTCATTGTGAGCCGCCAAGGGATAAAATTGGACCAGTCAAAGGTCAAAGCCATTTAAGAATTGCCACTGCCAAAGAACAAGAAGGATGTGATAAGTTTCTTGGGAAGACTCAACTATAGCAGCCGGTTCATAGCTCAGTCCACAGTCATTTGTGAACCCATCTTTAAAATGCTAAAGAAAGACACTACTACTAGATGGACCAACGATTGTCAGAAAGCCTTTGACAGAATCAAGGAATACTTGTCAATGCCGCTAGTCTTGGTTCCGCTCGAGACAGGAAGGCCTCTATTGCTTTACCTTGCGGTATTAGATGGAGTATTCGGTTGTGTTCTAGGACAACAAGATGAAACAGGGAGAAAGGAGCAAGCCATCTATTATTTCAGCAAGTTTACCCTGTACGAAGCCCGATATTCTCTATTAAAGCGCACCTGTTGTGCTCTGACTTGGGTAACTCAGAAATTAAGGCATTATTTATGTGCCTACACTACCTATCTCATATCTAGGATGGACCCACTGAAGTATATTCCAGAAGCCCATGCCCACTAGCAAACTGTCACGCCCCAAACTCAAGGGACATGACCGGCGCTCGACCGGGTATCCCTAGTCAAGCGGACCTGGGTGCCTTCTATATCCCACGTATTACCCCACATCTTCCATTACTTATTAGCCAAGTGAAATGACCATACGATTAATTTAGACCAATTCATTTCAAAACATAAGCATGGTACATGGTTACTAGCCCTATATACAAAATACATATTACCTAAGTTCATGATCCACGTTTCCTGTCTACGGAGACTCTACAGATGAAAGAAGTTAATACAATATTTGCCGGTAACAAGACTCCGGCTACAACTTTTACAACAGCAAAATAAAACTACGGAAACAAGCAGCCTGAGCTACGTAGGGCCACGAGAGGAATGGGGCTCACCAAAACAATTGACGGAAGACGAAGAGGGAGCTACGATCAGTGGGCTGGAGTACCTGCTTCAAATCCACCTACAATCATAACACGAATGTAGCGCCCCCGACAAAAAGGGACGTCAGTACACTTGAATTGTACTGGTATGTATGAACAAACCTTGCTCCAAGTAAACTCAATCCATAGACAAGTAAGTAACAGTAACAGAAACAACAACCAAATCCATAAAGTAAAAACAATCAAGCCAAACAAGTTTTACAAACTCTCCCGTTTTCCACTTCCACATTTTCACATCAATAGATTTCACATTCTTGTTCATATTTTCATTTCAACAGTGATTTCGATCACTTTCCACCCTTATTACCTCGGCCACCCTTATTACCTCGGCCACCCTTATCACCACAACCCGCACCTTATTACTTCGTGTTGCGGCGCGCAACCCGATCCCACCGTATAGTTTCAATTCAAAAACAATCACAACAATAATAATAAACAATTCACAAAGATCACAACAACACTTCTTAAGGAGTAGCAACAATAATTTACAAGTGTTTCCATAACCATCAATACTATTTCCATCATATTCCACAATTCACAAGTGTTTCACGTTACAACAATACTTGCCCATGATAAGCCATAGATGTTAATGTCACTATTATTCCAGTTGCATCACTTACAATTTTCCTTGTGTCATTTGTTTCTCATCTAATACCACATATCATAATCATAACCATGCAAATCACACAAATTTCACAATTTACCCACGTGGATGTCACATACCAAACATTTGAACACCAACAAGGCAATTTTACAAAGTCAAGGTTAGACATACATACCTGGAGTCGAATTTCCTTTTTAAACTCCTATTATCAGTCACCAAGCAATCTAGTTCACAAATTAACACATGCACCTTAGAATTTGAAATTCGCAATTACTATCCAAGCTTATTTAGGTTATCGAGCACAACCCCTTACTTCTACCCAATTCCCCTTACTAAATTTTAGATTTTGAAAGACATGCATGTGAGTTTCCACCCAATATTTCAAGAATAAAAGCATGAGACTCCCTCCCTTAGCTTAAAATCTGGAAATCAAGGTAAAAGGGTTAGGGATTTTACATGTAAGAGTGGGAACGAAGGCAATCAATTAGGATTTTCCCCGGTCCGGCTAGTTTTTGAAGAATCAATTTAATGAAGACCACTTTATCTCTCAAGAACCTTTCCTCCCTCTCTCTTATTTTGTTCAGAAAATATGTAAAAATGAGGGGTTTTGGTGTTTTATTAGAAAGGGGGTCGGGTTTTAAATTCTTGAAAATAGAAGTCTGTGATCGCACTGTGCGATTGCCGAATTGGAATGCGGTCCGCATATTGGACCGTAGAACTGACCCTAATCATTGAACATCTCTGCCTGGGTATGCGGTAGAAATGCGGTCAGCATTATGATTATCCGGTCACATAATGGACCGCATTTATAACATCAACTTAGACTAACTCTCTGATTAACTATGCGGCAGGAATGCGGTCCGCATACTGATTATGCGGTCGTATAATGGACTCCGCATTTATATCATCAACTTTGACTGCTCACCTGGTTAACTATACGGCAGGAAAGCGGTCCGCATATCGATTATGCGATCGCATTCTGAACCACAAAAATGACTCTACGAGTTGCTAGGATTTGAACACTCATTTTCTCGGGGCCTTACACAAACTCGCCAATTGGCAAATCTTGTTGAATGAGTTTGACATTGTTTACGTGACTCAGAAAGCAGTCAAGGGTCAAGCCATAGCAGATCACCTTGCCGAGAATCCCATTGAAGGAGGATACAAACCACTAAAAATGTATTATCCTGACGAAGAAGTGTCCTTCGTAGGAGAAGATATTGCAAAATCCTACGATGGTTGGATGCTGTTTTTCGACAGAGCCACAAATTTTAAAGGAGTTGGCATATGGGCAGTCCTTGTGTCAGAAACCGGCTAGCATTACCCGGTATCTGCCAAACTCAGGTTCCCTTGCACAAATAACATGGCTGAATACGAAGCTTGCATCCTAGGACTCAAGATGGCCATTGACATGAACATTCAAGAGTTGCTAGTGATCGGGGACTTAGACCTGCTCATACATCAAGTTCGAGAAGAATGGGTAACCAAAAACTCCAAGATACTTCCTTATTTGCATCACATACAAGAGTTAAGGAAAAGATTCACAAAGACGGAATTTTAGCATGTCCCCAGGGTTCAAAACTAGTTTGCTGATGCATTAGCCACTTTATCATCCATGATCCAGCATCCAGATACAAATTTCATTAATCCCATCAAGGATTTATGATTAGCTAGCTTACTGTTCTCACATTGAGGAAGAAGCAGACGGAAAACCATGGTTCCACGACATCAAAAGATACTTTACCACAAGGGAGTATCCATAACTTGCCAACGCTACTCAGAAACGCACACTTCGGAGATTATCCAACAACTTCTTTCACAGTGGAAGAATCTCATATAGGAGGACCCCCAATTTTGGTTTGTTAAGGTGTGTCGAAGCAAAAGAAGCAACCAGACTATTGGACAAAGTGCACGCAGGGACTTGCGGGCCGCACATAAATGGTTTTGTCATAGCAAAGAAGATACTCCGAGTAGGGTATTACTGGATGAATATGGAAACAGACTGTATCCAGTAAGTTCGCAACTGCCATCACTGTCAAATACATGCAGACATGATAAAGGTGCCTCCAAATGAGCTTACTGCAACAAGCTCGCCGTGGCCATGTGTCGCCTGGGGAATGGATGTCATTGGACCTATCAAACATGCTGCATCGAATGGGCACAGATTTATCCTGGTGGCAATCGATTATTTTACTAAATGGGTTGATGCAGTGTCATAAAAAGCAGTGACTAAGAAAGTTATGGCAGACTTCGTCCGTGATCGTATTGTTTGCTGATTCGGGGTTCCAGAATCAATCATCACTGATAATGGTTCCAATCTCAATAGCGACTTGATGAAAGCAATGTGTTAGACATTCAAGATCAAACACAAGAATTCTACAACTTACAGGCCTCAGATGAACGGAGCTGTAGAGGCAACCAATAAGAATATCAAGAAGATACTAAGGAAGATGGTCGAAAGCCACAAACAAAGAGAAGTTAGCATTTGACTTGCTGGGATACCGCACCACGGTCCGCACATCAACTGGGTTTACTCCCTACATGCTAGTTTATGGTACAGAGGCGATCATTCCCGCTGAGGTAGAAATTCCTTCCTTGAGGATCATGCAAGAAGCAGAATTGGACGACGCAGAATAGGTAAAAGGTCGCTACGAGCAGTTAGCCCGTATAGATGGAAAAAGCATGAATTCAGTTTGCCACGGTCAGTTGTATCAGAACAGAATGCCTAGAGCCTTTAACAAAAGAGTTAAGCCTCGGAAGTTCACACCGGGGCAGCTGGTGTTGAAGAAGATATTCCCGCATCAAGATGAAGCCAAAGGGAAATTCTCTCCCAATTGGCAAGGTCCGTACATGGTTCACCTGGTTCTAACTGGAGGGGCCCTTATCCTTGTAGAAATGGACGGAGAAGTCCAGCTGAAGCCAATCAATTCAGATGCAGTGAAACGATACTATGTGTAATAATGTGCTTTCTCTTCATGATGTAATTTGAACTACGCCTGACCTGATTCCCATTTAAGAGGGGATACGTAGGCAACCCTATGGGTTCGGTCATAATTTAATAAAAATCACATTTCCCCCTATTATTGGAATTGGGGCAGAATTTTGAGGAGGACCCTTAAAATTCTGAAGTCAGTCTTCAGCCGCTCATCACCAGAGATGTTAGCCCAGTGAACTGGGGCATAATTTTGAGGAGGGCCCTCAAAATTCTGAAGTTGATTTTTCATCCGTTCAGCGCAGCCATCAGAAGTGCTAGCCCAGTAAACTTGGGCAGAATTTTGAGGAGGACCCTCAAAATTCCGGAACAAGAAAGGTTGCAATTCTTTGAACCACGTCGCAGTCGTTGGTTAATTTAAACAAAACTATTTTCTACTTACGTTATATTTGTTAAATTATGCATAACTATGATAGCTGCTGTTTAGCAACGCTACTCCAATGATGCACGACGACGGAAGCCATGGAAGAGCGAACTAACCTTTCCCCTTTACAAAACTCACGATTTTCTTTGGATGGAGGCACCCAAGTCACAAAGTTACCAAACATGTTATGCAATCGCATCGAACCATCGCGCCTATTCGCGTTTGCTATCCGCACACAATGGCCCCAGCAACCGTAATATCACGATCAGCTATCTGCTAATAATTTTTATTCTTCCTATTTGTTTTTATCTTATTACATAAGGCTACCTTTCTGCCTTCTGAGACTAAGCGTTGCCTTCATCTACATTGCATAAGGCTACCTTTCTGCCTTCCGAGACTAAGCGTTGTCTCCATCCTGAATTATCTGCATAAGGCTACTTTTCTGCCTTCCGAGACTAAGCATTGTCCCCATCTACATTGCATAAGGCTACCTTTCTACCTTCCGAGACTAAGCGTTGTCTCCATCCTGCATTATCTGCATAAGGCTACTTTTCTGCCTTCCGAGACTAAGCGTTGTCTCCATCTACATTGCATAAGGCTACCTTTCTGCCTTTCGAGACTAAGCATTGTCTCCATCCTGCATTATCTGCATAAGGCTATGTTTTGCCTTCCGAGACTAAGCGTTGTCTCCATCTGCATTTCCTGCATTGCATAAGGCTACTTTTATGCCTTCCGAGACTAAGTGTTGTCTCCATCTGCATTTTCTGTATCGCATAAGGCTACTTTTCTGCCTTCCAAGACTAAGCGTTGTCTCCATCTGTATTTTCTGCATTGCATAAGGCTACCTTTCTTCCTTTCGAGGTTAAGCTCTACCTCCACTTGCATGGCTGAAATATTGATTAACTACTATATTTAAATTTTCTGTCATCGACTGAAGCATCGTTTGTTTTATTTGAATTTTCATCGGCTGAAACATCGCCATTTTACTTTTACATCGGCTAAAATATCGCCACTTTTATTTATGTCTTGCAATTGGCTAAAATATCGCCAAACTACTGTATTTAAATTTTCTGTCATCGGCTGAAACATCGCCTATTTTATTTGAATTTTCGTCGGCTGAAACATCGCCATTTTACTTTTATACCGGCTAAAATATCGCCATTTTTATTTACGTCTTGCAATCGGCTGAAATATCACCAAACTACTATATTTAAATTTTCTGTCATCGGCTAAAACATCGCTTGTTTATTTAAATTTCTGTCGGCTGAAATATCGCCATTTACATTTCTTTGCATCGGCTGAAATACCGCCAAATCTTGCATCTCATGGGCTAAAATATCGCCAAACTGTCCAAAGGCGTTATCGTTCGGAGGTGTCATCCTCATAGCCCGAGAACACTATGCCATGGCTCGAGGACCCCACTTTATATCGTGCACATCATTATTCAAAGGCATCATGGTTCAGAGGCACCATCATCATGGCTCGAGAACGTCATCTCATAGCCTGTGAATCCTGTAATTGTACATTTCGTGGCCCAGGACATCATGGTCTGAGGACGTCATCCTAACCGTCCGAAGACCGCATTCATGGTCCAACGGGAACTTCCATCACATTTATGTTTATGCACGATATATGCCTATATTGCATTTGCAGGTACATCGGCTAGCAAACGACCATCTTAGCAGGAGCGATACCGCTCCGGTTCCCGCAGCCCATCTGACTCTAAACACCCTTTCCAAACCTAAGCATCGCGTCTGTTCCTTTTCGAATCTCCATCGACATACTCCGTCCATGATTCCTAAACAACATATGGCTAGATTCCTATAAAACCAGGGATATGTAGGCAGCTCAGAAACTAGAGCTCGGTCAGAGTTTTTTCCAATTGCCGATCCGGTCAAAATTGGTCACCTTATCTTTACCCGACAACTCTTTTATCCTACTCGGGTAAAGAGGGGTAGCTATTGATACCCAATTTTTTCCTATATATTTTTCATACCCAAAATACTTCAAAAATAGCATATTTATATGTAAGAACACCCATGAGTTTTGATATTTTTTTTGATGATTTTTAAACCAATTTATTGCCTATTTCTATACCACAAAATCCAATAATTATTCTCAAAATTTGTCATTTTGGTGAATAATTTATTTTATTCTCATATTTATATCAAAACATAGCTAACATAATTTTTGCATATATTTCACAAATTCATTTGGTATTTTTAAAACTAAATTGCATATAATTGCAATACTAGCCTCTTTAAAGATTCAATTGCAATTATATATATAAAATTGACTCTAGTATTTTTAATTTGATAAATATGTGTCATTAATCATTTTATCACATTTGATTTATTTCTAGAAGTTATTTTGCTATTTTTATAAATTAAAACAAGGGAAAAGTGGCTATTTAAGAGTTAGCCCTTTGCATTTCAATTTTAGCCCGAAATTAACCTCAATCATAAGCCCAAATCAGACCCAAAATTCCATACCCAATTTCTTAATTAACCCGACCCACGACCCGTTTATTTTTTACCTGCCCGGCTCCCTTTTGACCCTGGCCGTTGATCATTTCACATTTCCTCCTTACCATTTTAATTCTCAAACGACCCTAACCCTATCCCCATTCTCCAAATCTGCCGCCTCTGTTTCCTCTCGTCTCTCTCGAACCCTCTCAACCTCTTATACCCTAATATCCACCAACCTCCCCCTTCGACCTCAAATCACCAGAATACATGGCTAATCTAGCCATGGACAACCTCTACCCACCATCTCCTGCTCTCACACGCTTGCTCATTGAAGATTCGAGGCTAGACCTTGAAGGTCTTCATCCAGACCCTGGCCGGTTCGAGTTTCTTTGGCCGTTTCCGGCTTTGCTCCGGCGTATCTTAGCCTCTCTAGCCTGGATTCGACCTTGCTAGCTCAGAACAATTCTCGAGACTTCCAAGCCTTCTCGTCCTTTTGGGTTCTCAGAAATCCTAGCCTAATCGAGGTAACTTTTTCGCTTATTCGTCTAGATCTATGCTCGATCTATGTGTGCGCCATTTTAGAGTTTTTCCCGAATTTTCCTTTTATCAAAACTGTTCGAATCCTATTTTTAGGGTTTTCTGAAAATGGTTTCTAAATGTTTCTAACTCTTTTACTCTTTTTATGTGTGTTCATGCTCGTTGTTTTATTCCTTGTTATGCTCAAGCATGATCTTGTGATTCTTACTGGATCTTTTACGGATATTCTTTTACCTCTTTTGTTCATATGTTAGCCTAGGTTATTGACTTGCTTTTGCTTAAGTGTTTAAGCTCATGCTCTGATTTTGTTTCTGAGTTCTGTTTATCATGCTTTTGCCTACCTTCGTCTTAAAAGTCGTAATTTTCTCTTACTTCTATTTGTGCATATCTGCCTATCTCTGTGACTTTGAACGATTCCCTCACCTCCGACTCCATGTGAAACCCTAAGATTTGGGGGGGTTTTCTTTTCTTTGAAATCAGAGACACTAGGGTTTCACTCTGAAACCCTAGGTTTACAGACTCATGATCAGTCTGTAATCGAACTTGTGACCTCATATGCCTATGATTATGGAAAAACTCTCATTGTTCTTCTTTGTTTTGAAGTGCATGCTTATATATAAACTTCCCTTTCAAAGTTTTATTTTTTAAAATTCCTTTAATCAGGCTAACAAATTCGTCACTATTTCTCTTGATTGAACCTCTTTTACCTTATTGATGTTTTCCTTAAATAATTGATCTTGTATCTTCTGTGATTTTGTACCAACGTTTGAATTATTTACTTTCTTAATTATCTCAGTCTCTTTGTGATTTACAACTAGATCCGAGATCCCATGACTGATTTTTAAACTTATACCTTATTCTTACTACTGTGCCCTCTTTCCTTAAATATCCAATTGTGTATGTGACCTTATTTGTGCACCATATGGTCTCTTTACCTTAATTTAGCCTTAATAAACTGATTCTCTCTTCCTTCTTAGTCGTCTGAACTAGACCCTTAATTAAAGGAGTCTATCTACCCTAATTGATACTAATTAGATTAGTTTCTATGTTTATACCTTTGTGCCTGCCACACCTATTTTCAAAACTATATAAAGGGCTCAGCCCTCCCCTTTGCAAAGAAGAAGGAAAAACAAGTAAGTAACAATCAAGCAATAATAGGCAATATGCTTTCTACCCCCTTCTTCTCTCGAATACGCAGACCAGTTTTGTGTACTTCTCCTCTTTTCTTTCTGAAATACCCTTTAACCTCTCCTTGAATCTTCAAGTGGTTTTGCTGAAAACTTGAGTTGTTTCTGCCACTTTCTTGTTGTGGTTACTCTGCTATTCTCTTACTTTGCAACTGGCATGTCCATCTTTGTTTAAATATTGCTCCTCCACTCTGTGTTTCACATCCTCGTTCTGTTATGCTTTCTTTTACTGTTTTTCTGCAACTTTATCATTATTGTTCCTATGTGAATTCCCTTACCATTTACCCGTTGCATGTGAGTTATGGTTCAGGGCATCATAGCACTCTAATATTGCTGTCTATGATTCTGAACTGGGTTCTTTGAATCCCTAACTCAATTGATTCCCACTCCTTTTTCCCCTTTTTGTGTCTGAGCCTTGGACTTGGGTTTGATAGTGTCCTAATCACTATCCAGACATTGGTCTGACCTTCAAGGGCCTGCTCCTAACTTGTTCAACCAAACAAGTGGTCAGGGGTGTGCCAGCCTACTTTGTGGCTAGGTATGACCACCACCTATCATGGCTCCCCAATCCCCCTCTCACTTCACATTTACTCTTAATTATAAGTTATGCCCTTCTCTTGCAAGCCATGCTTTGGGACCCCTGAGCTATCTCTGAACTTGGATGCCTAAGAGCTAGCTCTTCCACACTGCACAATTTTTATTCTAATGGTATCCTTGGTTTAAGCAATGCCTATCCCTGAGATTCCGTAGAACATTGAAACATCCTAGATAAAGAGAAGGCTTTGGAAATCTGGATCCCGGAAATGGCTCAGTTGCATATTATTAGACATTAAGTTTGAATTAGGCTACTCAGATCTACCTGTTAACTCTTAATGTACTTTTTAATTTCCAGTTTGATCTATTGGGTTGTATTAACTTGTATGAAACTTGGGGAGTATAGTAAAAAGGGTGTGGGAGGGGTCTTTACTTTCTTGCATCCAAGGGGTAGAAATTATGATTTAGGATTTTACTTATAATCAAACTAGAAATCCTTCCTATAGTCCCTTAAATACTGATTCAATCACATAGAGACCATGCTTATAGGATTTAACGCTTAACTTCACCGCAAATCACCTAGAAAGCATGTCTATAGGATTTAACATTCATGTTCTTTAATTACGCATATAGACATCATGTCTTAGGCTCTTGCATTTCTACATATACAAATGTCATTAGGAAAACCGTTGGTAGATTTAATAATAAGGTTGTATATAGACCTCATGTATATAAGAATTTTATTAATGTCATGGTAAGGTATTAAAATAAGAAAACGTATAGAAAGCATGCCTATAGGAAATCTCAATTTTTTAACAGTCTCATTTGTTTTAAAAAAGTATCAATTACTGGAACTCTTATCTAGTTTACTAAAAACTGGTAGTTTTTCTACCCTCTTTTCTGAAACAACTGGTAACACTTTTCTAAAATCAGTTTGCATCTTTTTTCTGAAATTCGTTTCTCCGTTAAAACTAATAACTCTTTCTTTTCTAAAATCGATATGCATCTTGTCTGAAATTCATTTCTTTCTGTTAAACTGGTCACTCTTTTACGTCTTTTTCCTGAAATCAACAGATCCTATGCCTAGTTTTATTGCAACACATAGACAAAAGGTTGGCTAATTAATCATTGGACCAGTCCCCGGCAACTGTATCTGAGTCGCCTAATGCAGACTTTCTGTCTAAATATATGTGTTGAACCAGTCTGCTCGCTACTCAATTTTAATCTAAGACTAAATCAGTATTTATCAAGGTATGCTAAACTATATGATTATTTGACTTCTGAGGTTAATTTAAGCCTTATTTGCTTGTTTTGTTCTTCCTTTTTACTTGATACTTGTTTTGAATGTTGAG
Organism: Nicotiana glauca; assembly: GCA_026770625.1. Classification (NCBI taxonomy): domain Eukaryota; kingdom Viridiplantae; phylum Streptophyta; class Magnoliopsida; order Solanales; family Solanaceae; genus Nicotiana; species Nicotiana glauca. The sequence continues at coordinate 224,895 of MU693823.1, forward strand.
CTAGAATTTTATCCTTTAAACTCCACAAAGGCCTCCATCCCTTTCTTTCCCTTTAGGATTAGAAGTCCTAATACCCCGGGACTGGTAGGATTGGGACGGGTAGTAGTATGCAATACGTAAACGATACCGTTCCTCGCTTTAATACCTTAACAGGGTGGGAAGGGTAGACATGGAGATGATGATTACACGATAACACTCCACGTACAATTGGGTACCAATGTTGTGCAATGATCCATGTAATGTATAAACCTAGGACCCCCTTCCCTCTTTATTAGTTTAACAATTTTTTTTTCTGAATCATAAAAGCTGCTGCACTTTCAATTTCTATTTCTCACATAATTTTCGGTTTGTTCACACTAAGTAATAGACTCCTTCCCTCTACTTGCATATTTTTGCCAAACTGCTCCTTTCTAAAATTCAGAATTTCTTTTAACCTTTTGTGCTTCTTGTACTTGTTTATTTGCACTTACAGTCACAATTGTAGCATGGCCGGGAACCACACTAGTGGATCTTGAGGGGTGCCTAACACCTTCCCCTCGAGATAATTTCAAGCCTTTACCCAAAACTTTGGTCTTTATCTTTAATTTTTTTTCTAGAAGTGTCCTAATGCACTATGATAATTAGGTAGCGACTCTCCAAACTCCATAAACCCAATTCCCGAAGCGGCAAAAGAGTTTTCTTCCCGAATGTCGATAACCTGAGGAAAAAAAGGGGGGTGTCGACTCCTCCAAATCTTCGGCGCATGAATAATGACTGCTAACTCTAAGTCATGAACAGGGTAGTTCTTCTCATGAACCTTCAGTTTCGGCGATGCATAGGCAATCACCTTGCCACCCTATATCAACATTGCACCGAGTCCAATACGAGATGCATCACAATGTACCGTATAAGATCTTGAACTTGTGGGCAACACCAACACTAGATACATAGTCAACGTAGTCCTGAGCTTCTGGAAGTCGCCTCATATCTTGTCTGACAATCTAAACGGGGCATCCTTCTGGGTCAACCAAGTCAATGGGGTTGCTATAAATGAAAACCCCTCCTCAAACTATCGGTAATAACCTGCCAACCCCAAGAAACTTCGGATCTCCGTAGTTAATGTGGGTCTAAGCTAGTTATGAAGTGCCTCAATCTTCTTAGGATCCACCTGAATGCCCTCACCTGACACAACGTGCCCCAAGAAGGAACTGAGCAACCAAAACTCGTATTTTGATAACTTAGCATATAAATGACTGCCTCTTAAAGTCTGAGGAACAATTCGAATGTACTGCTCTTGATCCTCTCGACTGTAGGAGTAAATCAAAATATCGTCAATTAACACAATCATAAAGGAATCCAAATAGGGCTTGAACACCCGGATCATCAAATCCATTAATGTTGTTGGGACATTTATTAGTCCAAATAACATCGCCAGAAACTCATAATGCCTATACCGAGGCCGAAAAGCTCTCTTAGGGACATTAGATGCCCTATTCCTCAACTGATGGTTTCCAGACCTCAAATCAATCTTCGAAAACACCTTGGCACCATAAAGTTGATCAAATAAGTTATCAATCCTAGGCAATGGATACTTGTTCCTGATGGTAACTTTGTTCAACAACCGATAGTCCATACACATCCTTATCGATCCATCTTTCTTCTTCACAAATAACACATGCACACACCATGGCGAGAAACTAGGTTTAATGAAGCCCTTATCAAGCAAATCTTGCAATTGCTCCATCAATTCTTTAAACTATGGTGGGGCCATACGGTATGGCAGAATTGAAATGGGCTGAGTGCTCGGAGCCAAATAAATATAGAAGTCAATATCTCTGTCGGGTGGCATCTCCAGCAGATCTACAGGAAACACCTCTGGAAACTCATGAACTGGTACTAAATCCATGGAAGCAAACTCCGCACTAGAATTACGAACATAATCCAAATAAGTTAGATACCATTTCTCGACCATATGGTGAGCCTTCACATAAGAGATAACCCTATAGGTAGAATGGCCAGAAGTCCATCTCCACTCTAATAGAGGCAACCCCGACAAGGCTAAGTCACTATCTTGGCATGACAATCCAATAGAGCATAATAAGGTGACAACCAATACATACCCAAAATAATATCAAAATCAAACAATATCGAGAAGTAGAAGATCTACACTAGTCTCAAGACTCCCAAAGGTAACCTCACACGAATGATAAACACGATCTACCACAATAGCATATCCTACAGTTGTGGATACATACACAAGAGCACTCAAAGATTCACGAGGCATAAATAAATATGAAGCAAAATAGGATTACATGTATGAATAAGTAGAACCAGGATCAAAGTGAACTAAGGAATCTCTACTGCAAACTAAAATCGTACCTGTAATAACTGCATTAGATAACTTAGACTCAAGCATGGATGGAAAGGCATAGCATCGGGGTTGGGCCTCACCACTCTAAACTACATCTCTAGGATGATTTCTTGCTGGATGGCCTCCATCTCCATCTATCTGACCTCCACATTTAAAAGCCAGACCTCAACCTCTAGCGGTTGGACATTTACCTCTGGCTCCTTGACCCCTACATCTAGCTAGCTGAGTGGGTGGTCATGCAACTGGTGCCGGAATTATGGCATGAGAACTTTGCTATGGTGTGACGCCCAATAATCTTGGACAAGTCCTCCTCATATGCCCAAAACCACCACACTCATAACATCTATCTTGGTGATGTGGCTGTTGAAACTGACACTGGCCTGAACGGGCTGAATAACCACGATAGTAACTTTGAATAAGAGATGAACTGATAGGAGCTGGTGGTGCACTGTAGGCTACCTGCCTAGCATGAGGCACATAAGGACCATGACTCCTTAAAGTGATGTGGGATGACTGAAGCGCTGACTGATATGGCCTGGGAGGATAGACCCTACCAAAAGCACCCCTGCTTCTAGATGAGGTCCCGGTAAAATCATCGAAATAATGAGGCCGCTTATCCTACCCCTACCCTCTATCCTATTAAAGAACATCATTGATCTGTCTGGCAACAATGGTAGTCATTTGAAAAGAAATCTCACTCCCGGTCTCCTTGACCATCTGGAACTTGATAGGCTGAGACTCCCTCAGTAAACATCCTCACCCTCTGTCTCTCTCTCTCGGTAGGAAGCAGAAGAATAGCATTACAGTCTAAGTCCACAAAGCAGGTCTCAAGAAATAGCTGAGAGAACTTGTCCTACTGGAGGCGCTCAAACTGCCTGCAGTAGCTCTCTCTCTTAGTGATAGGAAGAAACTTCTCAAGAAATAGCTGAGAGAACTTGTCCCAAGTAAAAGCAGGCGACCTAGATGGTCTGGTCAACACATACTCACTCCACAATTTCATGGTTGAACCCGACAACTGAAATGTTACAAAATTGACCCCATTGGTCTCCACTATACCCATGTTCTATAGCACCTTGTGAAAGTTGTCAAGATAATTCTAGGGGTCGTCTGAAGATGCACCACTAAAGTGAACTGAAAAGAGCTTAGTAAACTTATCCAATCTCCACAAAGCCTCAGAGAACATAGTTGATGCATCACATGTATGTGGCGCAATACGCGGCTGAACTACTCCAACTGGCTAGGCTGCTGGAGTTTGAAACTGGGAGCCATCTGGCCTAGTGTGAGTAAAGGGAATCTATGCTCCCCCACAACTTGAGATATAGTTGGTGGCACGGGAAATGTACCGATATGAGCCACACTCTCCATATGGCCGACCATATGAACCAAAGCTTCCTGAAGTACTAGGGTGGCACTGAACTCCTCCGGGACCTGATTTGGTCCGATAGGCAGAGCCCCGGCTGGAACATCCTAGTCAAACTCCACCTGAGGCTCTGCTACTGGTGCTGTTGATCGAGCTCTTGGCTAAGCCCTACCACTGCCTCGACCTCTGACACGGCCTCGGCCACGACTTCTGCCCCTCGTAAGAGCTGCTACTAGGGGCTATGGCTACAGCTTAGCTAAATATGCGGTACACGCTCTCACCATCTGTGGGAGAACATAATAGAAGGGCTCAATCAGCAATGATAGAATAAAATTGCACGACAGAGAAGAATAGAAGTGAAACTATTCCTAACTCCATAGCCTCTGGAAGATAAGTACAGACGTCTCCGTACTGATCCCCCAGACTGTACTAAGTTTGCTCGTGACTCCTGAGACCTATCTAACCTAGTGGTTTGATACCAAGTTGTGACGACCAGGAGTTCCCACCGTCGAGACCGTGATGGTGCCTAACATTTTACTTGCTAGGCAAGCCAATGTTAGAGCAACTTATTTTTTTAACAGTTTAAATGTTAATATTAGTTAAGAACTGAAATAACTGAAATAATCTAAAGTGTAAATACGAAAGATAAACCAGCTAAACATCTCCATGAACCTGGTGTCACAAGTGCACTAGCTATACGAATAGTACATACAAGGGCCTGAAATAACATAAAGTTGTCTAAAAAGATGATACACAACTAAATAAAAACAACAAGGGAACTTCAGGAGCTACGGGCACTGAGCAGCTGTACCTTAAGTCTCTGTAGGTTGTCCGATCCGAGCACGCTAATAACCACTGCTAGGGCTGACTCTAAAATATGCACATAAAGTGTAGAGTGTAGTATTAGTACAACCGTCCTCATAAACTGGTGAGTGTCGAGCCTAATCTTGACGAAAAGTGACAAGGCTAAGGCGGGTAACTTATACTATAACCTATATGCAATAAATAATAATGATAGAGAAATAGCAATACGGGAAAGGGGCAGTCTACTGAAAATAATAACCACCCCCTCAAGAAATAAATCAATTTCAAGAATAGGAAACATATAGGTTGTTGCGACGCGCAATCCGACCCCACAAGACAACACAAAATCATACATTATTCCCCCATGCTAGCATCAATAACAGAGCTATATATATATATTTGTATGTGTGTATATGTGTGTGCGTGTTGCGGCGTGTAACTCGATCCCACCATGTACCAATATCAGTATCATAAATTACCCTTATTTCATTATATCAATCCACCCGTAGTCCACATGTTGCGGCGTTCAACCCGATCCCACCGTATAATACATACTAACCCTTATTGCACAATATCAATCCATCCTTATTGCACCTCTTGCAGCATGCAGCCCAATCCTACCATATTAGTACCAAATATCCAATGCACAGTCAAATCAACGGTCCAAACCACTAAATAAACCTTTACGATCAATAAATACCAAGATGCACCAAAAGGGGAAAACCTTGTACAATATAGGAATATATACGAGTAATACTACACAACGAGACAATCATGAAAGTAACAATTAGAAGGTGTAAGCAAGTCAATTTAGCAAGTAACAGAGAATCATAAAACTATGGAAGTGCTGACAATATTAACAGGAGAAGATATTGATTAGCAAGTAGCAGTTAAGCATGGAAAATATTTAGAGCATATAACAGTTAAGACAGGAAAGGAAATAATTGAGGAAAAGTGGAAAATCAGGGAAAATAGATGATTCGGTAGCATATAAGCATTCGTCACCTTGTATGTATGCCGCTCACATGAAATTCACATAACGCATAGTCCGAGCGTTCCTAATTCTCTGAAGTCAAGGTTAGACATAACATTTACCTTACTTCGAAGTTAATTCAAAGCTCTGGCAGGACCTTTCCCCTAGAACTCCCTCCAAACCACTCATATCTAGCCACAATTAACTCAATAATATCAAATATTACTAAACGAATCAACTACAATGCATAAAATTTAGATTTCCTAAACATTGCCTCAAAAAGTCAAAAATCAACCCCAGATCTGCTTGGTCAAAACCTGTGGTTCAAACCAAAATTCATTTATCGTTCACCCCAGAACCCGATTATGTAATTTGTTTTGAAATCCGACCTCATTTGAGGTCTAAATTTTAATTATACAAAAATTCCTAATTCTATCCAAACCCCCAATTTTCACTATGAAAATACTAGGTTTTAGGTTGAAAACTCATGAAATGTAATGGGTAATTGAAAGAAAATAGGTTAGAATCACTTACCAATGAATTGGGGAAGAAAATCTCTTGGGAAAATCGCCTTTAGGTCTTCAAGTTTTAAAATTTTGAAAGAATGGCAAAAATCCAGTAATGGGACTGCTTTATCACTGGGCGTTAGTGTTCATCGTGTTCCGTGAACACCAATGCGTTCGTGAAGAGCAGGAGCCCGAGTGGCTTTCGCGTTCGTGAGTCCCTCATCGTGTTCGTGAAGGATGTTCCTCCCTGTCCTTCGCGTTCCTGAGACCGGGCTTGCATTCGCGATGAAGAGACGACTGTCCCTCCCCTAGGTCCCTAAATCTATGCATTTGCGAAGGGTAAGGCCCCCAACGCTCCGTGTTCGGACCTAGACTTTGCGTTCGTGAAGAAGAAAACCTTCCCCAACCCAGTTCACTCTTCGTATTCGCGAGAGTACCTTCTTTAACGCGAAGAAGAACACACCGTATATCAGCTTAAGCAAAACACCAAATTTTTATAAGTTCCAAAACACTCTGTAGCTTATACAAAACTAATTCGAGCCTTAGGAGTTCCAAACCAAACATGCACACAAGTTCAAAAATATCGTACAAACTTTTTTACGCGATCAAATCGCCAAAATAACACCTAAAACTACGAATTGAATACCAAATCAAATGGAATTTTCACGAAAACTTTAAAAAATTTATTTTCACAACCGGACATCCGAATCATGTCAAACTAAGTCCGTTACACACCAAATTTTAGAGACAAGTCGTAAATATAATAATGAACCTGTACCGGGCTACGAAACTAAAAACAGACCCGATATCAACAATGCCAAACATTAGTCAATTCTTAAAAAAAAAAAAAACTTTCAAACTTTCAAATTTCAACAAAAAATTATATTTCAAGCTAGGCACCTCAGAATTCGATTTCGGGCATATCCAGGTCCCAAATTACGATACGGGTGCACCGAGACCTTCAAAATACGGATTCAAATCCGTTTGCTTAAAACATTGAATGAAGTCAACTAAAATTAATTTTTAAGGCCAAAATTCCTATTTTTATCAATTTTAACATACAAGCCTTTTGAAAAAAGCATCCGGACCATGCACACAAATCGAGAAAGATAAAAATGAGATATTTGATGCTTCGGAATATGGAGTTTGGTTCTAAATAGTAGATGGCCTATTGGTCATCACAATAATATAATATAATATTATGAAATAATATATAATATTATAAAATATATGAACCTAGAGAGCACAAAAAGATATTATTATTATCTGGAGGATGTCACACACCGTATTGTGGTGGGATGGATCAAGTAGAGATAACATCTAGAGTCTTGTGTGACAAGAGAGTGCCACCAATAAGCGGTAGTTAGACCGGCCATGTTATGTGGGCTGAGTTTTGGCCGGTTAACAAAAGATGAAAGTAACAGAAATGAAGATGTTGAGGTGGATGTGCGGGCATACTATGATTGATAAGATTAGGAATAATGATATTCGGGAGAAGGTTCACGTGGCTCCTATTGATGACAAGATGCGGGAAGCGAGGCTCAGATGGTTTGGGTATGTTCAGAGGAGAAGCTTAGATGCTCCGTTAAGGAGGTGTTAGAGGCTGGTAGTGAAGGGCAAGAAGAGGCAGAGGGTGCCCTAAGAAGTACTGCGCATAGGTGGTCAGGCAGGATATGGCAAGGTTTCAGATTTTCGAGGACATGACACTTGATAGGAAGATATAGAGGTCGAGTATTAGGGTTGTTGGTTAGGAGATAGTCGAGTCTTTCTTTAATTTGTATCTTTGTGAGACTAATCTGGTAGGGTTTTTATCTAAGATAGCTAGTGGAAATGTTGTGTCTTACTATTTAGCTTTTCAATACAGGACATATTTGCTTTGCATCTTTCTTCTGGATTTCATATTGTTCCTACTTTTCCTATGACTCTTGTGGTAATAATAATATTGTCTCTTTTTGTCTTTTTATTCTTTTGAGCTGAGGGTCTTTCAGAAATATCCTCTCTACTCCTTAAGGGTAGGACAATGTCTGCGTAAATATTACCCTCCCTAGACCTCAGTAGTGAAATTTTTTTTTGAATTATTGTTGTTGTATAATTTTGAATAGGCATCCATGACCGTTTACGCTCACACATTAAATAACATATTTAGAAAGTAAATTAGCTAACACTGAATTTTATTTCACCGTATGCCAAGAATTCTTTTTTAAGAAACTCTATTTCACCTCAACTCTTCTTTTCTTTATTTTCTTTGTCCTTTGATTTAGTTTATCTTTTCCCTTTTTTTGTCATTTTGTTTTTCTTTTCAAAATCAAAAATAAAAATAAATATAGTATCTTAATATTTTTAGACTCATATAAATATAAATAATTAGATTACATCAAGAGTAATTAAAAAATACTTAAGTAGTTTTTTATTAAAACCTAATTAATAGAAAATATATTTTTATCAATTTTCTTTTTATTGTGTATATAAAAATAATTTAATATCTAAAATATTACTCTATTGTTTTGTAATTTTTTCACAATTAAATTTTTTTCAAGATCTTGTAATGATTAAAATATTAAATTTATACTTAAAGAGCAAATTTAGTGAAGATTCTAGAGTAGATTATTAACATTTCGCGTTTATTGAGAACTAGAAAAGAAGATGCATTTTTAAAGTATACCAAAATATAATGTTGTATACCGTATTGGTATACAGTACTTAATTCAAGACTATATAATTAATTACAACAGTATACTATAATGTTTCGAAGGAATGGACCAATTCTTTATATTCTAAAATAGCATATTATATACTATTTTGGTATATAGTGTTTAATTCAATAGTGTATAATTAATTGGGTTGAACTGATGAAGAAAAATAAAATGATATACTATATACCATTTGGTATACAGTTCATTCCAATGATATACTATTATAGTATACTATATAATGTAATGGTATATTATTGCTTTTAGGTCCTTTTAGAATTTCTTAAATTTTTTTATTGACAACTGATATTATTTCAGTTTAATAATTAAAGTAAAAAAATCTTTTTAAAATTCTTTGCATAAAAGAGTATACCAAGTTAGTATATCTATGTACTATACCTGGTATCATAGGTTAGTTAGAATTTTTTTGGTTGTATTGACTACATTTAATTGGTACACTATTTGAGTTTTTTTTAATTTTCCTTTATGCATGTGAATTATGTTATACCTTTGATTTTTTTCTTTCTGCGTTTGTTTTATATAATAGTATTATAGTACCATATATTGAAATACATTATTGTCACGACCTAAACCGATGGGCCGCGACGGGCACCCGGTACCTTACTCAACCGAATACCAACATAACGTATCTTTCTTATTACATTATTATATACACATGACATACGGGTCTAATAGGCTAACACAATCATTTATAAACTCAAACATAAGCCGACAAGGCCGTATAATCTTTCACGTATACGACATATGTCTACAAGCCTCTAAGAGTACTTAAATGCCATAAAGGTCGGGATAGAGTACCGCCATACCAAACAATATACATCTAAATCATACTAACCAAACAAGCAACTCCGAAGCAAATGGAGAGCATCAACATTTTCCGCTGAGCTGATAGCCTACTTGGAAGACTCTCGACCTATCTATCGGAACCTGCGGGCATGAAACGCAGCGTCCCCAGGCAAAGGGGACGTCAGTACGAAAAATATACCGAGTATGTAAGGCACATAAATAAATACATAAGAGACATGAAAGAAATATAGAGTATATGACTCAACTTGTAAGTCTGAATAATTTTGTAAATCATAAATTGCTTTTAGCATCATGCATATTCGTATGAATCGTGCATAGGTACATGTTTCATAACATCATCAGCCTCTAAGGGCATCCCATCATATCATATCGGCCATTGTGGGTAAAATTATCATCATATACAAGTTGATCAGCTGGTGGTGTGTATATTACGCCATAACCTTTCCCATATTCGATATACATACATATATACGTGTATATAACGCCGTTTGAATTATATTTACATATATACGTGTATATAATGTTGTTTGAATCATATTTCAGCCACTGTTGGCAAAATTATCATCGTATACCAGCTGATCAGGTGGTGCTGCGTATATAATTCCATAACCTTTCTCATATCCCATATACATACATATATACGTGTATATAACGCCGTTTGAATCATATTTACATATATACGGCTATATAATGCCATTTGAATTATATTTTAGCCACTGCGGGCAACTTCATCATCATATACCAGTTGATCAGGTAGTGGTGCGTATATAACGCCGTAACATTTTATCATATCCCATATATTACACAGTTTTCATAATTTACTCTATTTATAAAATTATTAGGGGTATTTATATTCATGATTCCCCACGAAAAATATTATTATTTCTTGTTCATGTATCTCAGAATAATACACACTTGGAAAAGTTTATCCGGAAGAAAATATTGAGATTATTACGTATTTTTCATGCATTTCATACATGTGAATTGACCCATGACCAAATGGCATTATATACGCGTATATACGTAATAATGTCAATATTTTCTTCCGGATATTATTTTCTTCCGGATATGCACATGTATGAAATGCATGGTCAATGCACATGTATGAAATGCATGAAAAATACGTAATAATCTCAATATTTTCTTCCGGATAAACTTTTCCAAGTGTGTATTATTCTGAGACCCATGAACAAGAAATAATAATATTTTTCGTGGGGAATCATGAATATAAATACCTCTAATAATTCTATAAATAGAGTAATTTATGAAAACTGTGTATTTGCTCGTTTCTTCAATATAATTTGGACCATGCTAAAAGAAAGAAGGGATAACCTTAACATGCCTGGAGTAGAAAAAATCTATATGATATTTTCGTTAAATTTGATAGAAGAAACCTTGCTGCTACTGTTTGAAATTGAAAAAGCAACGTTCTGTCGCAAAGCTCTCAAAATGAAATGAATTTGGAATTTTAAGATTCAGAAAGCAACGTCGGTTGCAAAGCCTTCAAGTGAAATGAATTGGAATTTTGAGATTTAGAAAGCAATGTCTGTTGCAAAGCCTTCAAATGAAAATGAATTGAAATTTTAAGAGGAGTACGTTTTTGGTTGATTTTTTGTCCAAAATGGGTAACGTTTCAAGACTTTGCTTATTAAATTCTAAAAAAAGTCTTAGATAGCCACCTAGAATCATGACTACTTAGTCATGTTCTAGTTTTGTGGCTTCTTGCCACGTTGGGGGTAATTTATTAATTATTTATTCATTTATTAGTTAATCGGGTAATATTCTGTTACCCGATAATTAATCAATTACTTACATAAATTAAACATTATCACAAATTACTTCAAATTTTATTTATTTATTTTTTTAAAATACTTCATATATACTTTATATATTACACTACTATAGTCATATGGTACCTTGCATGTTACTAGTTTAGAATTATCGGGTATTATCGCTCGACCCGTATTTTATCCCAAAATGCCAAACTTTGACAAAATTCGTTTTCTTAGACTTTCTCCCCCTTTCAACTTTATGAATTTACTAATCACTTTTGAAATAGCATAATCCTTATAATCCCCAAATTATCTTTTTCTTGGACTGATGTCAATTATGTTACGACAAATTTCACGTAAAATACTGCAGGGTGCAACATCGTCGTAACTTATTACTGCATGCACGTAAAATACTGCAGGGTGCTACGTTGTCGTAATTTATTACTGTGATGCGTAATATCTCTGTAATTTAATGTTGTCGGGTACAACACTATCATAACTTAATACTGTAGGATGTAACCTCAATCGTAATATATTACTGCAGAGGGTAACACCATCATAACATATTACAGCAAAGCATAACATCATCGTGATATAATACTACGGGACATAATATTTATGTAATATATTCCCCACTTTGGAATAGTCGTCCTTGAATGTTGACTGATGCTCTTATCATTTTCACAATTTATAGCTCTTGTGAATACCTCAATTCTCTTCTTGCCATTTAAGCAGTTTCTCTATGAATAAATCCAAAGTCTAGGGTATTCCCCCCTTTAGTCTTTTTGCTCATATCATGACATGTGGTCGAAATCCTCCTAGTCTTATTACTAGGTCAGCATTTCATTATTTCTAAATGCTATTAATCTTAGATTCCTTTGAGTTTATTAAGGCTATAGTGAGCTAACATAGAGCATCCATTAGCTCCCTTGTTTCATGGGCCTAATCATGAGGACTAATCCATTCTCGTCACCTTCTCACATGCCTATTCTCTTTCTTACATCCTGTCATAAAACTTTGTCACTCTACTATATTTTAGCTTGTGACCTAAACATATCTATTTATACTACTCCTAATCTTCCTTCGACTTGCTTGAATTTCCTTGTGTTATTTTAGAACATCAAGCGAGACATCACATCGTCTCTAACTCTTCTTTACTTTCTTAACTAGACCTCTCGATACCCAGAAATCACTGACTAGAAGATATTCCACTGACGATGCCGCTATCATTCCAACCTTCTATCCCAAGTATGGAATATCTTCAAGCTTCCGCTTTTGAGTTTGAGTAACTCGTACATTATTCACCTTTACCTTACATTCCTTAAAGCCTCACATCACATTTTTTATCTCTTTCGTACCTCTAATTTTAAGGGAGATCCTGCAATGTTCTCGATCACGATGTTTCTATTTTTCTAGGTCCAATAATCAAACTCCTAATTTACTTGGGTGATGTAACTCTTTAGTTTCCTCCTTCTTCTGATCGTCCTTTATGTCGGCTTATGCAATCTTTCGATTTATGGTTCATAGTATTATTTATTTTGTTTAGCCTTTCATGGGCTCTGAAGAATATGCATGATAAAATCTTTTAACAATTTAATCATTTGTTTATGACCAGGGCTCAATTCTTTCTTTTGACGTATATCGGAATCTTTTACGACTGTCTATGCTGCATATATAAAACTCCAAACCCTTAAGTGAGTTCTTCACGCAACCAACTCTGGATTGTTGATCGAGTAATTCATTTTTTTCCATCTTAGCTTTCCTTAAATGTAAGCTATTATTTTTCCATATCTTTCTGCCCCTTTGTTTTGTCCATACTTAGCATATCTTGGTGCCTATATATATTGAAATTCCATACAACTTATATGATCCTGAATATCACTTCTGATTTTACTCCTTGTTAATTAGCCAATGTAGGTACCACTTTCTCAAGGAGTTTGTTGATACCCAAATTTTTCATATGTATTTTCGAATATAAAATACTTTCAAAATAGAATGTACATGCATACATAAGCATGCCCAAGTATTTTGGTATTTTACATAATTTTTACAGATTTTAAAAATTAATTTATTGTCTATTTTAGCAGTATAAAATCCAATAATTATTCCCAAAGATTATTATTTTAGTGAATGATCTATTTTGTTCTCATATTTACACCAAAATATAGCTAAGGTAATTTTTGTATATTTTTATAAATTTATTTGGTATTTAAAAGACTAAATTGTAAATAATTGCAATTGTAGTCTACTTTAAGATTAATAGCATTTTATAATTGTAAAATTGGGTCCAGTATTTTTAAATTAATATTTATACACTCTTAATTGTTTCAGTATTTTTAATTTGCTTTTAAAATCATCTTTACTATTTTTTATAAATAAAAAGGAAAAATTAGTTGTTTAATATTTAGCCCCATTTCTATTTCAACAGCCCCATTTCATTTCAATTTTGGCCCCTAAATTGACCCAGTTCTACCCAATTAAATAGGCCTAGTTTCAATTTGGACCCAACCCACGACCCAACCCGTTTTCCACCTACCCACTAAAATCTGGACCGTTGATCACTCATGAGCAACGGCCAAAATTCACCCTTCCATAATTAAACCAAACAACCTACCCTGATCTCCCTCATTCTCACCTGATTCGCCGCCCTGGAATCCCAAACTCTCTCAAATCCTCTCATCATCCTCTTCGGAACCCTAGCCTCCTTCCACCTTCACCATATTTTCACCGGAATCCATGGCCTCTCAGGCCATGGATGGTCCACACTCACCCTTAGCCACCACTTGACCTTGTTTGTTCGGGCCTCTCCGGCCATTACTCCGACATATTCAAGCACTATAAGCCTTTTCGACTCAGGATCTGACTTTCCTCAAGACCTTTCTTATTTCGAGGATTTTCTCTTAAATCCTAAGCTGTCCGAGGTTCTTTACTTGCTTATTTTTCTTAGATCTGGAAAATGTCTGTGTTCTATTGAAATTTTTAAAGGTTTTCCCCAAATTCTCTTTTTAAAATCGTTTAATTTTTATTTAGGGTTTCTGAAAGGATTTTCAAATGCATCTTACTAATTCTTTTTGTTCTTTCTTTATGTGTGTTTGTCTGTGCTATGCTCGTATGACTTCTTTTACTATGTATGTACTTTTCTTCTACTTTATTTTCAACTATACATGTTACTTCTGTACTCACATGATAATCCGTATTATGTTTTCCTTACCCCTCTACTATATGTGTTTACTGTGAGTTCTTTGAGGTTGTTTGTTGGACTATGTTTGTTTTCTTATTAAGCATGATTCATGTGTTTTTGCCTAAGTTTGTATCACTTTCTCTTCTGAACTTGTTTAAGTTCCGAGTTTTTTCTCAAAACGTGTTCTCCATGCTCTTAAATGGGTATCGTATCTGTTTATTACTCACAAGTCTTTGGAAATGACTTCTGAACCTCTATCCAGTGGCTTGCCTTCTCATCTCTATTGTCTGATTCACCTTGAAACCCTGATTTAGGGTTTCCTTCGACGATTTTGATTTTTTGTGTTTGAATTAGGGTTCCACTTTGGGACCCTGGACTCTCAGACTCATTGTAAGTATACAAATTGGACTTGTACCCCTTCTTGATTATGATTCTGAATCTTTCTTTGATTAAAATCTCTTCTAAATAACTTGACAATCCCTTCTTTATTCACATATTTGCGTGCTTTATATATAAGGACACTTCTTTCAAAAGGTTTTACCAACTAATTAATTTATTCAAAAATTCTTTTTAATAAGGCTTGACTGATTATTACTGATTTACCCTAATTGAACCTCCTTTACCTTTTCTAACTTGGTTCATTCGAATAAGGCCTGTAGTTTTGATTTCCCTGGTTGTTTGATTGATTTCCTTTCCTTATTTTTTCCAAGCCGTGTACCATTGAACTTTTTCTTTGAATAACTTCTGTGTATTCACCCTCCTTATGCTACTTTGAAAAGATTTTTATCAAATTTGTTTCCTTAATTGTATTCTAACCATTTGAAATCAAATCCCTTAACTTAAGGGAAATTTTATGTGATTGATTGCAAACTATTTTCTTACCTTTCTTACTTGCTTCTCTGCACTATAAAAGGGACTACCCTTCTGCACTTTTAAAGACAATTCGAGTTCAATACCGAAAACTTTTTACTTTCAACTTACACACTTACAATACTACTTCGAGTTCAATACCTCAAACTTTTACTTTCAACACACACACTTGCGATACTACTTCGAGTTCAATACCTCGAACCTTTTACTTTCAACTTACACACTTACAATATTGCTTTTTTCAATACTCTCTCAACACTCTGCTTTTCTGAGATCTTTTGGAACTGCTTGCTTACACTTAGCTTTTCAAGACTACTGTTTTTACATGTTTTCCTTGAAATTGGTACGTCTGATTTAATTTTTCTACCACACCTCTATGTGTTTACTTTATAGTTTCAGCATTCTTGTTTACTTTGCTATTCATGTTCAGTGATTTAACTATGTATTTTCTTTCCTTGCATTTATTTCTATTGTGAATTCCTACCCCCTATACCCCTCTATGTGTCGGAGTTATGGTTTTGGCCTGGCAGTATCCAAATTACAGCTCGGGTCTGAACTTGATCTTCAATGGATCCTAACTGCTAAGATTTGGCTAACAGGCTGGTCAGGGGTGTGCTAGCGTTCCTGCTTGCTGGGCATGACCACTAGCCTACCCTGGACTCCCTAATTCCCCCTATGCACTTACACTTACTCTTAGACTCTAAGTTCTACCCCCCTATGAGCGTTGCTTTGGGACCTTGAGTTCCCTCTGAACTTGGACATTTGAGGGCTGGCCTTTCCACACTGCATGATAATCTCATTCTTCATTATATTTGGGGTGCAAGCACTGCCCGGAGCCCTTTGAGGTTCTTAGGGAACTTTGACACATACCAAATAAGAGAAAGGTCTTGGAAAAGTGATCCTGAAAGTTGGTTTATCTCATATTGTTAGACCTTGAGTCTGAATTAGGCTGTTTAGTTGTAGCTTGAATTTCTGATGTAATTTTTTTATCCTTCTTGATTTATTTGGGTCTATAATAATTTGCAATAACTTTGGGGTTCAAGTGAAAAAGTGAGGGTCATTTATGTATGCATATGGGTAAACAACATGCACATAGGGATTGCTATTTACAAATTCTGCATTCATGCATACCATATAGAAATCCTGCCTATAAGTTTCTGCATATAGAAATCATGTATAACTTTTTGCGCTTACGCATTTAGAAATCCTGCCTGTAAGTTATGCATTACACGCAGAAATCCTGCCTATAAGATTGTTTCATTACTAGAAACCATGGCTATAAGTTTCTACATATAGAAATCATGCTTATAGTTTTGTTTCTGCACCTCTACATATATGTCTATAATTAGGCAAATAACCATAGGTTTAATAATAATCAACTTCATTCTGGATACCATTCCTATAGGACTCCTATACTTATGCAATCATCTTAAATCTAACAAAGCTTAGAAATCATGCCTATAAGATATAATCAATTGAATCAGCTTCGTCTATTTTCACCTATGAGTTTAAAATCAGTAGAAAGATCATTTAAAATCTGCAAAGCTTTTGTTTATAAAACCAGTAACCTTTCTTTAAAATTAGTATGCCTTCTGCATTGTTAGATATCATGCTTATAGGCCTCATCTAGGCAAACCGGTAGGTAATTAATCAACTGTGTCAGTCCCTGATAAAGTATAACCAAAGAAGGCCTAATTCGGACTTCTCATATGAGAAATATGTGATAAAGCAGCCTGACCTAACGCTTTAAATTTAATTCAGATTATAACCAGAATATGAATTCATGCTAGATAATTTGCTTCTTTAAATGAGGAGGCCTGTTTGAGCCTTTAATCTGTTATGTGTTTCCCCTATCTGCATTATGTGTTTTGTTTGTTGCCTTAGACTTTTATCCTTTTAAACTCTAAAAAAGCCCTGCCTCCGGGACTGATAGGATTGGGACGAGTAATAGCATGCAATAAGTAATGATACTATTCCGCATTTTAATACCTTAATACGGAGGGGGGAGGGGG
>MU693823.1:244212-264342 GCA_026770625.1 Nicotiana glauca
GCGCTAATACCACGTGCAACCCCTTTTCTGAGAAATTATTGCCGGGTATTGCATTGTGTGATCCATATTAATTATAAACCTAGGACCCCCTTCCTTTTTACTTGTTTTCTTTTACTGTTTAAATCTTTTCTTAAAATTTCTGTCCTCTTTACTTCTCCTCTAATTTCAATTTGCTTGCACTATTATGTGAAAACTCCCTGTATTTGAACCCTTATTTGTTTACCTGTTAAGTGAAGTTAAAATTATAATATGGTCGGGAACCACACTAGTGGATCTTGGGGGGTGCCTAACACCTTCCCCCCGAGATAATTTCCAACCCTTACCCAAACTATGGTTTTTTAACTCAAACCCTTCTTAGTGTCTTAATGCACTTTAATCATTAGGTGGAGACTCTTTAATTCAAAACCCAATTACCAAAAAGGAATGAGTTATCCTCTCAAATTTCATAAACCTGATTTCCCCTTAGAAAATGGGGGCGCGACAGCACGGTGACTCTGCTGGGGATTTTCTTTAGGCTTTTACCATTTCATGTTACTTGTGACTTTACTGCTTATTTATTGCCTCTATTTTAATGTCTTTATCTCTTTTCTACTACGAAACTGACTTGGCTCTTTGTTTCTTTACTTTAATGCTTTGTTTTACTGCTTTCCTTTAATGTTGTTGTAATTATGAGCAATTATTGTAATCGTTCTTTATCAACGTGCAAATTTGTGACAACTTGTTTCATTCTTGTAATTTCATATTCAACGTCATACTCGTGGCACACAAAATACCATAACAACACTTATAATGAGTGGTTGCGCCCTTTACGATATTATCATCCACTAAATTTGGCAAAGGCGTATTTGTGGTAAAACCAGTCGATCAGCAATGCAGTCGACGGTTTCGTGCCTTTCCCTTTTGAGTTGTACGCTCAAGGGTACCGATCTAGCACCCCATAGAAACCTTACTCCATTCAATTGTGCACACATCATTGTCAAACCTAGCCGAGTCGGTTATGCTGCCCGCATAATGACTCTTTACGATAGCTTTGTCCAAAGTCCACTGGGTTTCCTTGGAACCACAATGGACATTACCATGTATGTGCATTTGTTTGGAGAACTAAATATTGCTTATACCAATTATTGATATATAAATAGTCAAGTCCGGCAGGGGTAAGGGTCCAACACTTTGTTTTGCAGAAAATGAGGCACAAAGTTCCCAAATTCAGCATGGTAACCAACATCCACCCAAGGTTGCTAAGGTGGTGGGAAGACCTTCACTCCAGTGATTAGACCCTCGTCCACAAATATTTGGGAAATTTATCTTTTCTTCTAGAAATCCAACCCGACAACAAAATCATAGAAGCTGCAAGCTTATTCTGGGATAGCGACAGATCTGTGTTCCGCTTCGGGGACCTTGAAATAACACCTCTACTCGAGGAATAGGAGGACTAGCTGGTATCCCATGAGAGACTCCGGGTTTTCTTTTGTCAGAAAATTGTAAGGGTAGGGGTTTTCTCAAAATGATGGGACTAAAGAAGAACACAGACTTGACCTACTTGAAGGATTCCTACATTCCTTTTGACTATCTGTACGAGAGATACGACCATAGCAAGTCCTACCACACTTACCCAGATGAATTAGCCCTCACATCATTGGGGCATATCCACAGAAGAGTCTTCATCTTTATGTTATGCTTTTGGGGGATAATAGTATTTCCTATAAAGAAGGCTAGGATCCATACCAGACTGGCCATGGTCACCAAGACTTTAATGGAAGGAATTGGCGGGTAGCCTTTTAGCATATTACCTATGATCGTTGCGGAGATATACTGAGCCCTAGAAAATTGTCAACGAGGGGCCGAACACTTGGAGGGTTATAACTTACTGCTCCAACTCTTGCTCATGGAGCACCTCCGAAAGGGTGAATATCGGGAAGAGATTTTGCGTAGAGACTGTGATGATCATATCGCCTTCCATCAGCCAAGGCGAATGAACTATATGCCTAACATGTTTGCCCAACCAGAAGATGCCAAAGGGTGGGTAGAGTTGTTCGAAAATCTGAAAGAGGACCAAGTACAATGTATGTTCGAATAGTGCCCTATTGAAGAGTTCATTGTTCGATCTTGGGATGCACCATTTCTTATACTCATCGGTCTGAGAGGAACTTATCCTTATGTCCCTCTCCGAGTAATAAGGCATGCAGGAAGAAATCAGGTTATACCAAGGGTCGACAAAATGAGTCATTTTAGCGCCGACTTTCAAGATTACGATAGTCCATACAAGTGTCAAGCTCAGCATATGTTGCATCGCAACATCGTCCTGGAAAAGGATTCCATAGAACCAGACAGGTAGCATGCTAGTTATACTTCATACTATCCAAGCTGGTTAGAAGACGATCATAGTGGGTTAGGACAACCCGGGTTTGTTAGAGGTCATAGGATCATCAAAGAAAAGACTGAAGTACAGGTTAAGTACAACCAATTGCGCAAGAGGATTCAGGAATGCGAAAGTGAGCACTAGAAAATTCAAGAAGCCCATCAAAAGCTGATTGAATAATGGAAAGATATGGCTATCAGCGCCAACTAGCGAATGGGGTATTTGGAGCGGGGTTTGGTGGAGCTAGAAAGGATGTTCATCGAGAGGATTGAAAACTGCCAGAATGCTAAGGAAAACAAAGGATGACACTTGGCTAGAGCCTACATGTTGTTGGGACTACGTGAGCTGGTGAAGCTGTTTGATAGAGCTAAAGATGCCGAGTCCGGGGAAGGTCCTTCTCAGACAAAGTAGTTAGGAGTCTTTTTTTTGCTTTAAATGTAATTAGGCTAATGGCCATTAGTGACATTTTATTTTCTGCTATTTTGGTGTCGTTTTGGGATTCGTCTTAGTTTTATCAATAAAATGAGGCATTTAGAATTATAAGTTCTCCAAATCAACTTGTCTCTAGTCCTACCTCGGGCACAATAAGGCTTCCAAATCAGGACACTATTTATATTCTTGAACTATGTGTTTAAATATTGCAATGTTTTCTCCTCACGATCCTTACTAACTTGTTACCTTGGTTTGTTTTTACTTTTGTTTATTACCCTCCCCAAAGGTTAGTTCGTGCACTCTGGCATCGTCATCTTACTCCACAAGATCTAAGGGCCCTCCACCTCATCCTCCTTCTAGTCCTATCAGAAACAAAAACAAGGGAAAAATAGAAGATTTGAGCAACATCAGAAAGGATAACTCAGTTGAAAGGGTAGAGGCTCCTCAAGGTATTTAGGTTTCCAATGAAAGTGCCTCCCAGCTCGAACAGAAGTTATTGAAATTTCAGGAAGAACTGGCCCTAGTTCGGAACTTGGCAAGCTTGTTGTTTTCCCTCACTACCCCAGATGTCAACTTCCCCAACACTCAAAATCCCACACCACCACAAAGCATCCCCAAACCACAAAACCAACCCGCTCCCCATCATCACTACAACACATGCCACACTTCAAACAACACCCCACTGCTCATCCCTGAACCACTAAACTCCACAAATGATCATCACCACAACACCCCCATCTATGTAGAAACCATAACACACCCCATTCGGCATGCCTCGAGTACACTTGAGTCTTATAACAAAGACTCTCTTATCAGGGATCTGTCCGTAGAACTCAAGGCTGACTAACCTAGTTCAAGGTATTGAAGGAAGCAAGGGGATCAAGGGACTGAATTACGAAGACCTTTGCATTCAACTAGATGTCGAACTTCCCGAACGGTACAAACCTCCCAAGTTCGAGATGTTCGATGGCACCGAGGATCCCAGAGTTTATTTGAGGACATACTGCGACATGCTGGTCGGAGTAGGAAATGATGGAAAGATTCACATGAAGCTATTTATGAGAAGTCTAAAAGGGGATGCTCTATCTTGGTACATTAGCCAAGACCCGAAGAAGTGGTCGAACAGGGTATGCATGGCATTCAATTTCATGGACAGGTTTAGATTTAACACAAAAAATGTAGTAGGTGTGTTATACATCCATAACATAAAGAAGAAACCTACGGAGACATTCCGCGAGTATGCTACTCATTGGAGATCAGAAGCTGCCAAGGTCATGCCGACTTTAGAAGAAGAACCAATGAACAGGTTTTTTGTTCGGACTCAAGACCCACAATACTGTGAAAGGTTGATGCTGATTGAAGGCCAGAAATTTTTAGACATTATCAAGCTAGGGGAGAGGATTAAGGAATGTATTAAAAGTGGTATGGTCACTAACTTTGAAGCATTACAGGATACCAACAAGGCTCTACAGTCTGGTGGCACATCCAAGAAAAGGGATGTGAGTGTTGTGATGGTTGCACAGAGAACAAAATCCCCAATCAAATACCAAACCAACCCATTACCTCCACTCACATATTAACCTACCCAAAATTACCAAGAATCCTCGCCCTCTTACCAAGATCTACCACCTACTTGCCATTTATCTCCACCTCCCTCATATCAGCTACTTCACCCAAATACTCCCAACTCACACACGTCTACCAAGCCTACAACACCCAACAAGTCCACTATCAATCACATCCCCCTCGCCAAAATTTCCCTAGACCCCGACCAAACGTCCACCGCAGACCTCCCAAACAATACACCACCATTTCCTAACCAATTGACCAGATCTATGAAAGGCTTAAAGTTGCTGGTTACGTCACCCCTATCCCTGCCATAACCCCAGAAAATCCTTTCCAATGGGTTAATCCAAATAAAACCTGTACATACCATTCCGGCGTGAAGGGATATACCATTATGAATGTCGCTCTCTGAAGGATAAGATCAAAGATTTGATTGACAATATGATCATCATGGCAAAGGAGCCTGCTCCGAATATCCGCAACAACCCTCTACCAGACCATAAGGGTGGAGGTGTTCACATGATTGAGATAGAAGATGATTGGGACCCCAAAGGATCGATCGAATTGATTGCTGAAGGTGACGAGCCAAAGAAACTAATAGTCACACTTAATCCGATTGTAGCCCAGATCCAACCTTCTGGAGATGCTGAAGTGAACATGTCCATACCACTTGAGTTCGAAGCAACTTCTTCTGCAAAAATGCCAGGACCGATTGAGGTCAAGTTTGAGTCCCCAAAGGCAACTACGCCATTTAAAGTTGCTGTGTTACCTTCCAAAGAAAGGGTTCCCATTATGGTAGCAATGTCGGCCATAGCACCATTCTATACGAAGGCCATCCCTTGGGATTATACAGCCGGAGCGAGGAGAAAAAGGGAAAGCCAAATACAAATAAGTAGTTACGGCACAGGGTATGAGAAGAACTAGTAGGATTTATACCAGGAGCATTTGACCGAGTCGAGTAGGCAAGCCTCTGGTCGGCCGACCATCACTGAAACTGGACCTGATGACCTCTGGAGGAAGATACAAGCCAAGGAGTACTTAGTCATCAATCAACTGAACAAAACACCATCACAGATCTCCATCTTAGCTCTGGTACAAAGCTCTGACGCACATAAGAATGCCTTATTGAAGGTGCTGAGCGAGGCATATGTACCCAGCAACATAACTGGAGGAGAAATGACAAACATGGTTGGGCAAGTATTGGAGAGTCACAAAATCACTTTCCACGAAGATGAGTTGCCACCGAAAGGTTTATTCCATAACAAGGTGTTGCACATCACTGTGCATGCGAGGATTATTTCATCACTAGGATTCTGATTGACGAAGAGTCCAGCCTCAATATTTGTCCACTGGTGACTCTCAGAACACTGGGAAAGAGCCTGCACGAGATCAAGGATAGAGCTATCAATAATAAAGCTTTCGATGGTTTCCAAAGATCCACTATTGGGAAAATCACTTTGTGTCTGCAAATGAGACCTACTAGGTGCGATGTCGACTTTCAAGTAATAGACGTCCCGGCATCTTACAACTTGCTTTTGGGACGGCCCTGGATCCATACTGTTGGGGCTGTGGAATCAACCCTACATCAGGCGGTGAAGTTTGAGTGGAATCGCCAAGAGTTGACTATTTATGGTGACGATAGCAATCCCATATACAGTCAACAGACAATCCCGGCAATTGGAGGAAGAAGAAAAATAGGCAGAGAAACCTACTACCACATTGAGCAAGTCAACGCCGTAGACAAGGACAAATGGTTGGATAACAAAGTCGAAAGCATATTGAATTTGTGCAGTTACGAACCTGGCAAAGGACTTAGAAAGAATCTCCAATGAATTGCTAAGCCTATCAAGTTGAAGAAGCACAGTACCACTTTTGGTTTGGGATATGAATATACTTGGGAGGAATTCAACCACTGGCCAACACCATGGCGCAGTCCCTAATACCCACTGGAACATCCGATACCTCGCTTGAAGCAGACTTTTCGACCAACCAATGTTATATATGGGTCAGAAGGAGAGGAAGCACTTGCGGCGATGAGGAATTTATTTTTGGAAGATGATAATATGGACTATTGTGTGACTTTTGAGGAGGAGGGGGAGGAAGGACCTTACATACAAGCCGTGAGCCAAGAAGAGCATCTCAGCAAATGGTCCATCAGAGCCACCAGAGCCTGGAAAGCTTCGGGTAGGAAGGCTGAACAAAGCACCACGCATTATCTTTATTTTTTCTTGTTAACTTTCTTTCCTCATTTTAATTTTGAAATAAGAGTTCCAATGTTCAAAACAATTATGAAATTTATCAAAGCATTTCAGTTTCTATAAATCTTGCTCTTATTACTTTTTATCATTTACTTTATTTACACAATATTACTATTACTTATCTTAATGAACCGACGACTGTGACATGCACTGAGACAATGCAACAAACGGATATAGACTAAGAAGAAGATGATATACCAGAAGAAATTGTTAAAGAAGTTGAGAATTTTCAGAATAGAACTAAGTCCAACCTAGATGAAACCGAGATCATCAATCTGGGGGATGCGGAAAACATCAAAGTAAAGCGAATTAGTGTTCATTTGTCACCATCAAAGAAGGAAGAGTACACAAAATTCCTAAGGGAATACGAGGACATATTTACCTGGTCGTATGATGATATGACCGTTATCAGTACATCTATTGTCGCTCACGAACTGCCAACCGATCTTACATGTCCGCTGGTAAAGCAGAAGCTCATGAAGTTCAAGCCTGCCATGAGTTTGAAAATCAAGAAAGAAGTCACCAAGCAAGTCAAAGCCAAGGTTCTCAGAGTAGTAGAGTATCCAACATGGTTATCCAACATCGTGCCAGTACCGAAGAAGGAGGGGAAGGTTAGAGTCTATGTCGACTACCGGGACCTCAACCGGGCCAGTCCCAAAGACGACTTCCCCTTGCCAAACATACACATTCTAATAGACAATTGTGCCAAGCATGAGCTGCAATCGTCTATTGAATGATTTGATGGGTATCATCAGATCTGGATGGACGAAGAAGATGTTGAGAAAATAGCCTTCATTATACTGTGGGGGATGTATTCTTACAGGATGATGCCGTTTGGGTTAAAGAATGTTGGGGCCACCTACATGAGGGCCATGAGTACTATTTTCCATGACATGATACACAAAGAAATCGAAGTATATGTAGATGATATTATCATCAAGTCTAAGAAAGCCATTGACCACATGGAAGATTTGAGGAAGTTCTTCAATAGACTGAGAAGGTACAACCTAAAAGTGAATCCTCCTAAATGTGCATTTGGGGTTCCTACTGGAAAACTGCTCGGGTTTCTTCTGAGTCGTCGAGGAATAGAACTTGATCCATCAAAGGTTAAAGCCATCCAAGAATTGCCACCACCAAAGAACAAGAAAGAGGTTATGAGTTTCTTGGGGAGACTTAACTACATCAGTCGATTCATAGCTCAGTCCACTGTCATTTGTGAGCCAATTTTTAAGATGTTAAAGAAGGATGCCCCCGCTAAATGGACCGATGACTGTCAGAAAGCCTTCGATAGAATCAAGGAGTACTTGTCAACACCACATGTTTTGGTCCCACGAGAGCCAGGAAGACCTCTATTACTCTACCCTGCAATACTGGGTGGAGCATTCGGTTGTGTTATGGGGCAGCATGATGAAACAAGGAGAAAAGAGTAGGCCATCTACTATCTTAGCAAGAAGTTCACCCCGTACGAGGCCCAGTATTCTCTATTAGAATGCACTTGTTGTGCTCTGACTTGGGTAGCTTAGAAGCTGAAGCACTATTTCTGTGCCTATACGACTTATCTCTTATCAAGAATGGATCTGCTGAAGTACATCTTTTTGAAATCCATGCCCACTGGCAAACTATCCAAGTGGCAAATCCTGCTGAGTGAATTCGACATTGTTTACGTGACTTAGAAGGCAATCAAAGGACAAGCACTGGTAGACCATCTCTCTAAAAATCCCGTGGACGGAGAATACGAAACCTTAAAGACGTATTTTCCTGAAGAAGAGGTATCTTTCATATGAGAGGATATTGTAGAATCCTATGATGGTTGGAGAATATTTTTTGATGTAGTGGCAAACTTAAAAGGAGTTGGCATAGGAGCAGTCTTAGTATCAGAAACCGGCCAGCATTATCCTGTATTTGCCAAGCTCAGGTTCCCGTGCACCAACAATATGGCCGAGTACGAAGCCTGCATCTTATGGCTCAAGCCGGCCATTGACATGAGAATCCAAGATTTGCTAGTGATCGGAGATTCAGACCTCCTTATACATCAGGTCCGAGAAGAATATACATCTAAGAATTCCAAGATACTACCATATTTGTATCATTCATAGGAGTTGAGGAAGAGATTCACAAAGACGGAATTCCGGCATATTCTCAGAGTCAAGAATGAGTTGCCAACACATTGGAAACCCTATCATCTATGATTCAACATCTAGATAAGAATTTCATAGATCCTATTCCGGTAAAAATTCATGACCAACCAGCTTACTGTGCTCATGTAGAAGTAGAGGCAGATGAAAAACCTTGGTTTCACGATATTAAGGAATACTTGGCTAAAGGGGAATACCTAGATCTTGCAAATCCCACTCAGAAGCGTACACTATGGAGATTATCTAATAATTTCTTTTAGAGTAGAGGAATACTGTATAGGAGGACTTCTGATTTGGGATAACTATGGTGTGTCGACGCAAAGGAAGCATCTAAACTGCTAGAAGAAATCCATGTCGGGACCTGCTGTCCACATATGAATGGTTTTGTGTTAGCCAAGAAGATACTCTAGGCAGGTTATTTTTGGATTACTATGGAAACAGACTGTATGTTTGAAAGTGCCATCGTTGTTAGATACATGCATACACGGTAAAGGTGCCTCCAAATGAGCTTACTGCAACAAGCTCGCCATGGTCGTTTGCCGCTTGGAGAATGGATGTCATCGGACCTATCGAGCATGCCGCATCAAACGGGCATAGGTTCATTCTAGTGGAAATTGATTATTGCACCAAATGGGTTGAACCAGCCTCTTACAAGGCAGTGACTAAGAAAGTCGTGGCAGACTTTGTCCGCGACCGCATTGTTTGTCGGTTCGGAATTTCGGAGTCAATCAACACTAATAATGGTTCCAATATCAATGGTGACTTGATGAAGGCCATGTGTGAAACCTTCAGGATCAAACATAAGAATTCTACAACTTACAGACCTCAGATGAATGAAGCCATAGAACCGCCAATAAGAATATCAAGAAGATACTAAGGAAAATTATAGAAAAGCATAAACAGTGGCACGAGAAGCTATCATTTGGTTTATTGGGGTACCATACCACAGTTCGCACATCAACTAGGGCAACTCCCTATATGCTAGTTTATGGTACAGAGGCAGTCATTCATGCCGAGATAGAAATTCTCTCGTTTAGAATCATATAGGAAGCAGAACTCAACGACGTAGAATGGGTAAAGAGTCGCTACGAGCAGTTAGCCCTTATAGATGGAAAAAGAATGTATGCAGTTTGTCATGGTCAACTTTATCAGAATAGAATGTCCCGAGCCTTCAATAAAAAAGTCAAGCGAAGACAATTCACACCAGGACAGCTGGTATTAAAGAAAATCTTTCCACATCAAGATGAAGCTAAAGGGAAATTCTCTCCCAACTGGCAGGGTCCATACATGGTTCATCGGGTTCTAACAGGAAGAGCCCTTATACTTACAAAAATGGACGGAGAAGTTTGGCCGAAGCTGATCAATTCAGATGCAGTAAAGCGATACTATGTGTAACACCTTTGGTTTTCTTATATGATGTAATTTGAACTATGTCTGACCTGATCCCCGTTTAAGAAGGAATATGTAGGCAGCCCTATGGGTTTGGTTACAATTCGATAAAATTTTCATTCTCCCCACAATTGGAAACTAGGGCAGAATTTTGAGAAGGACCCTCAAAATTCCAAAGTAACTTCAATCGATCGTCGCAAGCAGCCGTCATAAGTAGCAACCCAGTAAATTGGGGCAGAATTTTGAGGAGGACCCTCAAAATTCTGGAGCAAAAGAGGTTGCAATGTCTTGAACCGCGTAGTAGTCTTTGGTTCATCTAAAGAAAAAATATTTTCAATTATACATTTATGTTACACTTTACTAAATCATGTATATCTATTATCAAATTGCCTTTTTTAGCGATGCTACCCCAATGATACACAACATCAATTAAAACATAGCCAAGCAGGACAATCGAAGTCCGCGGGTAATATGAACTAACCTTTCCCCTATACAAACTCACGATTTTTCTTGGGATACAGGCGCCCAAGTTGCAAATCACCAAATACATTAATACACTCATACTTTTTGGGAATACGAACCTCAGAACCATCACCTATTCATCTTTGCTATCCGCATACAACATGCCCAGACTCACAATATCAAAATCAGCTATCAGCTAAGAAAGTTTACTGCTGTTCGCATTTTTCTGCAATCTATAAGGCTACTATTTTGCCTTTCAAGACTAAGCTCTGTCTCCATCTGCAGTTTATGCATTGCATAAGGCTACTATTCTACCTTCCGAGACTAAGCTCTGTCTCCATCAGCATTTTTTGCATTTTATAAGGCCACTATTCTACCTTCCGAGGTTAAGCTCTACCTCCATGTGCATTTTCTGTATTGCATAAGGCTACTATTCTGCCTTCCGAGACTAAGCACTGTCTCCATGTGCATTTTACTGCGTT
Source organism: Nicotiana glauca (assembly GCA_026770625.1). Classification (NCBI taxonomy): domain Eukaryota; kingdom Viridiplantae; phylum Streptophyta; class Magnoliopsida; order Solanales; family Solanaceae; genus Nicotiana; species Nicotiana glauca. The sequence goes on from MU693823.1 coordinate 255,296, forward strand.
GCATAAGGTCACATTTTTGCCTTTCAAGACTAAGCACTATCTTCATCTGCACTCATTTACATTGCATAAGACTACCTTTCTGCCTTCCGAGACTAACACTATCTCCATCTACATTCTTCTGCACTGCATAAGGCTACTATTCTGCCTTCCGAGGTTAAGCTCCACCTCCATCTGCATTTTCTGCACTGCATAAGGCTACCATTTTGCCTTTCAAGGTTAAGCTCTACCTCCATATGCATGGCTGAAATAACGGTACCTTTATATAGATTCCGCATCGGCTGAAATATGGCCACTTTTATTTAAATCCTGCATTGGCTGAAATATCACCATCTTTATTTATGTCTTGCATTGGCTGAAATATCGCCACTTTATTTAAATCTTGCATAGGGTGAAAGATCGCCATTTCATTTAAATCCCGCATCGGCTGAAATATCACCATTTTTATTTATGTCTTGCATTGGCTAAAATATAGCCACTTCATTTAAATCTTGCATCGGCTGAAAGATCGCGTTTTACTTACATTCTCCACGGCTGAAATATCGCCACTTTATTTAAATCCCGCATCAGCTAAATGATTGCCGTTTTACTTACATTCTGTAGGGTTGAAATATCGCCACTTCATTTAAATCCTACATCGACTGAAAGATTTCCATTTTACTTATATTTTGCACGGCCGAAATATCGCCACTTCATTTAAATATTGCATCGGCTGAAGGATCGCCATTTTATTTACGTTTTGCATGGCTGAAACATTGCCACTTCATTTAAATCCTACATCAGCTGAAAGATTGCCTTTTTCATTTAAACCTTCCATGGCTGAAAGATCGCCACCCTTATTTACGCTCTCATGGGCTGAAAGATTGCCACATTTTACATTTTCATGCGCTGAAAGATCGCCAAATTATCGAAGGGCATCATTGTTCGGAGGCACCATCTTTATAGCCCGAGAACGCCATGCCATGGCCTGAGGACTAGTTTATCTCTTGCATATCATTATTCAAAGACATCATGGTTCTGAGGCATCATTATAATAGCCCAAGAACATCATTTCATAGCCTACGAATCCTTTATTATACAGTTCGTGGCCCAGGATGTCATGGTCTGAGGACGTTATCGTAACCATCCAAAGGCAACATTCACGGTCGAATGGGAACTTACATCATGTTTAAATTTATGCACAATGTACGTTTGTATTGCTCATTTTCAAGTAAACCGGCTAGCAACGGCCGTCTCAGCAGGAGCGATCCCGTTCCGATTCCCGCACCCTACTAGATTTTGACCATCCATCACGTTCGTTCTTGGAAAAGTCTCCATCGGCATATTCTATTAACAGATCTAAATTATATATGGCATGATTCCTGTAAGACCAACGATATGTAGGCAGCTCAGGAACCAGAGCTCGTTCAAAATTCTTCAAGTCGCTTCGTTCGGTCAAATTGGCCATTATATCTTCACCGGACAACTCTTTCATCCTTCCTGGGTCAAGAGGGGCAGCTGTTGATACCCAATTCTTTCCTATGTATTTTTTTTTATAATAAATACTTTCAAAATAGCATGTACATACATATATAAGCATGCCCAAGTATTTTGGTATTTTACATAATTTTTAAAGATTTTCAAAATCAATTTATTATCTATTTTAGCAGTATAAAATCCAATAATTATTCCAAAAGATTATTATTTGGTGAATGACCTATTTTATTCTCATATTTACACCAAGATATATCTAAGGTGATTTTTTTATATTTTTACAAATTAATTTGGTATTTAAAAGACTAAATTGCATATAATTGCAATTGTAGCCTAGTTTATGATTAATAGCATTTTATAATTTTAAAATTGAGTCCAATATTTTTAAATTAATATTTATACACTATTAATTGTTTTAGTATTTTTAATTTTCTTTTAAAATAATCTTTACTATTTTTATAAATAAAAAGGGAAAATTGGCTGTTTAATATTTTGCCCCATTTCTATTTCAATTATAGCCCCATTTTATTTCAATTTTGTACCCTAAATTGACCCAATTCTACCCAAGTAAATCAGACTAGTTTCAATTTGGACCCAACCCACGACCCATTTCCAAACAACCCAACCCGTTTTCCACCTACCCACTTAAATCTGGAGTGTTGATCACTCAAGATCAACGACCAAAACTCACCCTTCCATAATTAAACCAAACGACCTACCCTTATCCCCTCATTCTCACGTTACATGCCGCCATGAAGTCCCAAACTCTCTCAAATCCTCTCATCAGCTCTTTGGAACCCTAGCCTCCTCCCACCATCCTTCACTCTATTTTCACCGGAATCCCTGGCCTCCCAGGCAATGGATGGTCCACACTCACCCTTAGCCACCACTCGACGTTGTTTGTTCGATGATTTGAGGCCCGACTTCGATGGATCTCTTTGGATCTTCTCAGATCTTTTGGTTCCACGGCCTCTCCGGCCATTACTCCGGCATATTCAAGCACTATGAGCCTTTTCAACTTAGGATCTGACTTTCCTCAAGACCTTTCTCATTTATTGGGTTTTCTCTAAAACCCTAAGTCATCTGAGGTTCTTTACTTGCTTATTATTCTTAGATCTGGAAAATGTCTGTGTTCTATTGAACTTTTTAAAGGTTTTCCTCAAATTCTCTTTTTAAAATAGTTTAATTTTGATCTAGGGTTTCTTAAAGGATTTTCAAAGGCATCTTTCTGATTCTTTTTGTTCTTTCTTTATGTTTGTTTGTCTGTGTTATGCTCGTGTGACTTCTTTCACTATACATGTACTATTCTTCTACTTTCTTTTCTACTATATATGTTACTCCTGTACTCACATGATAATCCATGTTATTTTTTCCTTACCCCTATACTATATGTGTTTATTGTGAGTTCTTTGGGGTTATTTGCTTTACTGGACTATGTTTGTTTTCTTACTAAGCATGATTAATCTATTTTTGCCTAAGTTTGTATCACTTTCTCTTCTGAACTTGTTTAAGTTCTGAGTTTTTTCTCAAAACGTGTTCTCTATGTTCTTAACTCTGTATCATATCTGTTTATTCCTCTAAGTCTTTGGAAAAAACTTCTAATCCTCTTTCGAGTTGCTTGCCTTCTCATCTCTATTGTCTGATTCACTTTGAAACCCTGATTTAGGGTTTCCTTTGACGATTTTGATTTTTTTTGTTTGAATTAGGGTTCCACTTTAGGACCCTGGACTCTCAGACTCATTGTGAGTCTACAAATTGGACTTGTATCCCTTCTTGCTTATGATTCTGAACCTTTCTTTGATTAAACTCTCTTCTAAATAACATGACAATCCTTTCTTCATTCACATATTTGTGTGCTTTATATATAACGACCTACTTTAAAAAGGTTTTACCAACTAATCGATTGATTCCAAAATCCTTTTTAATAAGGTCTGATTGATTATTACTGATTTTCCCGAATTGAACCTCCTTTACCTTTTCTGACTTGGCACATTTGAATTTTGCCTGTAATTTTGATTTCCCTGGCTAATTGATTGATTCCCTTTCCTTATTTTTTCCAAGTCGTGTACCATTGAACTTTTTCTTTAAATAACTTCTATGTATTTACCCTCCTTATGCTACTTTGAAAAGATTTTAATCAAATTTCTTTCCTTAATTTTATTCTATCTGTTTGAAATAAAATCCCTTAACTAAAGGGAAATTCTGTGATTGATTGCAAACTATTTTCTTACCTTTCTTACTTGCTTCTCTGCACTATAAAAGGGACTACCCTTCTGCACTTTTAAAGACACTTCGAGTTCAATACCTCAAACTTTTTACTTTCAACTTACACACTTACAATACTACTTCTAGTTCAATACCTTGAACTTTTACATACAACTTACAATACTACTTCGAGTTCAATACCTCGAACTTTTTACTTTCAACTTACACACTTGCAATACTGCTTTTTTCAATGCTCTCTCAACACTCTGCTTTTCTGAGATCATTTGGAACTGCTTGCTTACAAATTGGCTTTTCAAGACTACTATTTTTTTACCGGTTTTCCTTGAAACTGGTATGTCTAATTTAATTTTTCTACCTCACCTCTATGTATTTACTTTATAGTTTCAGCATTCTTGTTTACTTTGCTGTTCATGTTCAGTGATTTAACTATCTATTTTCTTTCCTTGCATTTATTTCTATTGTGAATTCCTACCCTCTATACCCCTCTATGTGTCTGAGTTAAGGTTTCAGCCTGGCAATATCCAAATTACTGCTCAGGTCTGAACTTGATCTTCAATGGATCCTAAATTCCTAAAATTTAGCTAACAGGCTGGTCAGGGGTGTGCCAGCATTCCTGATTGCTGGGCATGACCACTAGCCTAACCTGGACTCCCTTATTCCGCCTTGGCACTTACACTTACTCTTAGACTCTAAGTTCTGCCCCCCCTCCTATGAGCCTTGCTTTGGGACCTTCAGTTCCCTCTGAACTTTGACATTTGAGGACTGGCTCTTCCACACTGCACTATAATCTTATTCTGCAATGTATTTGATGTTCTTAGGGAACTTTAACACATCCCAAATAAGAGAAAGGTCTTGGAAATGTGATCTTGAAAGTTGATTAATCTCATATTTTTAGACCTTGAGTCTGAATTAGGCTGTTTGGTTGTAGCTTGAATTGTTGATGTAATTTTTTATCCTTCTTGATTCATTCGGGTCTATAATATTTTGTAATAACTATGGGGTTCTAGTGAAAAAGGGAAGGTCATTTATGTATGCATACGGGTAGACAGCATACTCATAGGTATTACTATTTACAAATTCTGCATTCATGCATAACATATAGAACTCTTGCATATAAGTTTCTGCATATAGAAATCATGTATAAGTTTCTGCGTTTACGCATTTAGAAATCCTACCTATAAGTTATGCATTACACATAGAAATCCTGTCTATAGGATTGTTTCATTACTAGAAACCATGCCTAAAAGTTTCTGCATATAGAAATCATGCTTATAGTTTTGTTTCTGCACCTCTGCATATACGTCTATCATTAGGTAAATAATCACAGGTTTAATAATAATCAACTTCATTCTAGATGCCATGCCTTTAGGACTCCTGCACTTATGCAATCATCTTAAAACTAACAACGCCTAGAAATCACGCCTATAGGATGTAATCAGTTGAATCAGCTTCATCTATTTTCACCTATGAGTTTAAAATCAGTACCAAGATCGTTTAAAATCTGTAGAGCTTTTCTTTATAAAACCAGTAACCTTTCTTTAAAATCAGTATGCCTTTTGCATTGTTAGATATCATGCTTATAGGCCTCATCTAGGCGAACCAGTAGGTAATTAACCAACTGTGTCAGTCCCTGGTAAACTACAACCAAACAAGGCCTAATTCGAACTTCTCATCAGAGAATACGTGATAAAGTATCCTGTCCTAACGCTTTAAATTTAATTCAGACTATAACCTGTATTTGAAGTCATGCTAGATAATTTGCTTCTTTGAGTAAGGAGGCATGTTTTTGCCTTCAATCTGCTATGTGTTTCCCCTAACTGCATTATGTGTTTTGTTTGTCGCCTTAGAATTTTGTCCTTTTAAACTCTAAAAAAGCCCCCAACTCATTCCCCCTTTAGGATTAATAGTCTTAAATGTCTCCGGGACCGATAGGATTGGGATGAGTAATAGCATGCAAGTAACGATACTATTCCATATTTTAATACCTTAACAGGGGAAAGGGTAGATATGGACATGATGACCGGTGCGCTAATACCACGTGCAGCACCTTTTCTGAGGAGTGATTGCCAGATATTGCATTGATGTGATCCATATTGATTATAAACCTACGACCCCCTTCCATTTCACTTGTTTTCATTTACTGTTTAAATATGTTCTTAAAATTTCTATCCTCTTCGCTTCTCCTCAAATTTCAGTTTGCTTGCAATATTATGTTAAAACTCCCTCTATTCGATCCCTTAATTGTTTACTTGTTAAGTGAAGTCACAATTATAACATGGCTGGGAACCACACTAGTGGATCTTTGGGGGTGCCCAACACTTTCCCCCGAGATAATTTCTAGACCTTACCCAAACTCTGGTTCTTCAACTCAAACCCTTCTTAGTGTCATAATGAACTTTAATCATTAGGTGGTGATTCTTCAATTCAAAAACCAATTCCCAAAAGGGAACGAGTTGCCCACCCAAATGTCATATACCCGATTTCAAAAAGGGGGAGCGACAGAGTGCATGCAATGTCGTTTTGAGACTGTTGCCACACGACCATTTCCTCTTTAGGTAGTTGTACTGAGGTTGAAGCTTTCTTCCTTATTTTCTTAGTTAGTCTTTCGTCGTAGTACTTAGGGAAGACCCTATGAATCTTGTAAAGATGCGAGCTTATTATGCCGTATTCCCGATAGAATTTTTTTTATGTTCGTGCTCACTTGTAATTATCATTAGTTACTTATCTCCATACTCATCTGCTTGTACGACTCGTTCTAAACTGAAGTTTTGATTGTCTTCCTAGTGGAACTATCTTTTATTTTCGAAACACTCATACGGTACCTTTAACTAACCAACTCCTATTTGAATATTTCTCAAGTATTACAATGTCATAATTGTGGGGATAAATTCACTATATTAGGTTTTACTATGTTTATCTTACACGATCTGATGACTCGTCTGTAACCTCCTATTTAGCCATAACTGAGATCTTCCTGACCAATTTCTAACTGCTCGTTGGCTCATTCTCATATCAATATTTCTCGTAATCTCTCTTGGATTATTTAAATTATTTTAACTTATGTCTTGAATTGGCTCCTTATTTATTAATAATAGCTCGGGCAGGAACCTTTACTTCCACCCCTTGATATTGTGCTTTCACAATATTCTTGAATCGTAGCGTATCTGTAAGATTTGGATAAGTGCCATCTCATTCTTCTTTCACTTATCGTATTCTTCCTTTACCATTCAATTGTCGCTAGTTACACTTAATTCTAACTTAATGCCATATCACTCCATATTTCCCCATTTTGGGGTGTACTAAACTCTAAAGCCACGAGGATCTACCTATAGATGTTTTACATCTTCATCTTTGGTGTCATTTCTCAACATCAATGATCCTTACTCGACATCATCAATTCTTCTGTACCAATAATGGTAAATTTCCTTACTTGCAAGGTTGACACGTAGTGTAATTGGCACATGATTGTATGGACTATACTCTTTTTCTTGTCCTAAGGCCTGTCACTTCTCGTTTCTTCCTTCACTTGACTATCGATTCCGGAATACTATCATATTTTTGGCCTGTTGTTGTCATCCATGTATCACATCTTACTCTTAATGCTTCGTTAGCTTTCTTCTTATTTCCTGCGAACATGTCTGTCTATCTCTTTATTCTGAAAACTTCAACAAGATATTCTTTTGCTTTTAGCTCCCATTTGCACAATCCACTGGCTCTTTAGGTTTCCTAGCGTTATCTCTCTACTAGGGACGGGAGACACACTAAGATAATATTTATCCTTTTCAGGCTTCCAGTGCCTGTCTTTGTAGTACTCATGTCTAGTTGTACTATTTTAGAGTGCACCATCCAGGTATCTCATAAGGAGATCTATTATCACATTTTTAATATCCTTCCGAAATGTCAACTGACGCAAATAATTCATCCATCATATTTTCTTATACTACTTCTGTTAATCCCCATAGGGTATATCTGGAATGGGTGCGACCAATTATATATACCTCTGTTACTGTTGAATATAGCTCAAAAAGCTTATGTTCCTCTGCCTCAATTATAAACGTTGTTAGCCTTCATTAATTGGGTGCCTCGTACCCTTCTTCATTTTGCTTATTTTACTTGTTGAAACCTGTATTTATTTTCTTAATCTCTCATTGTCTTTTACTATAAAGATGGATAGACATTCTTGCCTTAAGGCTTCTTATCAAGAAGCATGTAACTTTCAGTACACCAATGATCTGCTAAAGACTTCACATTTACTTATCGTTGGCATTATATAAAAATTCAATTCCTCTGACTCAGCTCTTCCACAACTATCTAACTTTCCAATCTTTCTTTTGGATGTAAATATCATCTTATTACCAATAATACTAAAAAAATCAGAATTTGAATTCTTATAAGTGATCTCTACCACATGATCTAGAGTAAGTAAAAAAAATGGCAATCCTAAATGCCCTATAGCCTCCTACTTATAAGTGTGGTGCATGACACACACTTAAACAAGACTCTAATAGACACAACTTATAGACATCCCTAGGAAAGAATTGCTCTGATGCCACTTTTTTCACGACCCAAACTGATGGGCCGCGATGGGTACCCGGTACCTTACTCGACCGAGTACCAACATAATGTATCTTTCTTATTTCATCATTATATACACGTGACATACTGCCCTAATATGCCAACAGAATCATTTATAAACTCAATCATAGGGCGACAAGGCTGTATAATCTTTCACGTATACGACATATGTCTACAAGCCTCTAAGAGTACATAAATATCATAAAGGTCGGGATAGAGTCCCGCCATACCAAACAATACACGTCTAAATCATACTAACCAAACAAGAAACTCCGAAGCAAATGGAGCGCACCAACATCTTCTGCCAAGCTGATAGCCTACTTGGAGGGCTCTCGACCTGACTATCGGGACCTGCGGGCATGAAACACAGCATCCCCAGGCAAAAAGGACGTCAGTACGAAAATGTGTTCTCCATATTTGTAAGGAACATAAATAAATACATAAGAGACATGGAAGAAATCTAGAGTACATGACTCAACTTGTAAGTCTGAATAACTATGTAAATCATAAATTACTTTTAGCATCACGCATATGCGTATGACTGTCATGTCGTGCATAGGTACATGTTTCATAACATCATCAGCCTCTGAGGGCATACCATCCTATTATATCGGCCACTGTGGGAAGAATCATCATCGTATGCCAGCTGATCAGGTGGTGGTGGGTATATAATGCTATAACCTTTCCCATATCCTATATATATATATCCTATATATATATATATATATATATATATATATATATATATATATATATATATATGTGTGTGTGTGTGT